>JAXDDW010000086.1:1757500-2000637 GCA_034670385.1 Hoplostethus mediterraneus | reverse complement strand
GAATTAACGATTTGAACCAATTTGAGATCATTTAGTAGGTTAGGGGCACAGCCACATATGATGGCACAGCGATTGCCAGCGCCGTGGTGAAGGAACTTGCTGAGAAGATCGGCTGTCGAACCCTCTTCTCTACACATTACCACTCACTGGTGGAGGACTACGCCAACAACCCTGCTGTGCGGTTGGGCCACATGGTGAGTATGTGCTAATATAATGCAGCAACTACTTTTTGTATGTATTAACTATCAAGAAGACTTAAATAACAAAACTATCTTCTGTTATGATTATTGCATCTTCTCTGTTTTAACTCCATAGACGAGCCAAAGACAAATTTCCATGCGTGCACAATAATTCCTTTATACCCATAATTATTATTCAGTGATAGTCCCAACTTTTGGATCCTTGTTTCTCATTTCACCTGTCATAGTTTCTGCTCTTTAGCGGTGTAGGGCAGTAGAGTTTATCCTCAATTCACAAACTCATTTCTGTGGTAAATTCTGGACATTGCAGTATGTGTACTGTACTAATGACGTAGTTGCAGAAGTATAAACGTGTCCGTGCTTTGTCTCATTCAGGCATGCATGGTGGAGAACGAATGTGAGGACCCAAGTCAAGAGACCATCACCTTCCTCTACAAGTTCATTGCTGGGGCTTGTCCAAAGAGCTATGGCTTCAACGCCGCTCGGCTTGCCAGCCTGCCAGAGGAGGTCATCCAGTCAGGACACAGGAAGGCCAGAGAGTTTGAGAAGAGCACCATCAGCCTCAGAGTCTTCAAGTATGTAATAACGCCACAGTTAATATCCTTAATTTTAACTTATTCAACAAAGCTTGCTGTATTCTTGAATTAAGATTTGCTTGCTGATGCTGTTTTTTTTCCCCCCCCTCACAGGAAACTCTGCCAGTTTGCTGAAGACCCCACATTGAGCAACATACACTTTGCTGGTCTAGTTCAGATGATCAATAACCTGTAATCACATTTTGTTCTTGCTTGCAGTCGATTGTTCTCGGCACTAAAAAAAAAAACACTACTGTTATGATCTAATAAAGTTTATTTTTAAAAAATGGACAGTTTCTCATCTAGGAAATTAAACCCTTTTAATTCACACTAGCGCCTACATAATGGTTATTGAATACTTCACAATATATTAAGTCTAGATGTTATGATACATGCATACATTTCAGTCTGTATGAGAACCCACAATCACCAGTACACATGAATGGGGGGGGAGGGGGCAATGAAACCATATAGCGCTGTAGATACTTGTCTCAGCTTCAGTAGAGTAAAAGCCATTGAATTTCTCCAGCAACATTGGGAAACAAAGTTTCACATGAAAATGATGGGCAACTTAGCCAGTGATGCTTTCACAAGACCTGTCGCTTTCGGAAAGTTTTCAAAAATGATTTCAACAGTCAGTAATTATGTACTAGTAAGTCCTGCCATTGAGTTTGAGAAACCCTGGGGGAAAACATTAATTTCTTACACCAAATGTATGGTTTCTATAATTCACTTTGTATAAATTGATTAGGCACAAAATGTACCACGGAGCCCAGCCTCTATCGACGTGGAGTCATTACGGTTCCCTAAAGGGACGCAGTATTTGATGTGACGAGTCAATGATGAGGCTGTATGCCCTCTGAGTCGAGCAATCATGGGTCATTTTGAGAATGATATTCAATACAATCAGAAAATGTACACAGTATGCAGAAACGGAACTGTATTGAGTGAAAAGTTCATTTTCAGTTGACTTGCAGAGAAACCCCAAACAGATTTGGCTGTAACAGGTCTTGTGAATGCACATTTAAATACTCATTTTTTTTCAGTATTACAAATGTAAATGAGTCAACATTGCTGGAGAAAATGTTTAGTGTTTCCTCTCTTTTCTCTGTTCTCTTTCACAGAAAGAAGTTAGATACTGTGACATGAGTACAATTACAGCAAGTCTAGGGTGTAATAACCAAAAAAATAACACATTTAATAAAATAAAAACACATTCAAGTACAGTAAGATTTTTGCATGAAAATACAAAACTACACAAAAAGCATTAAAATCAAATCTCAACAGTTGTCTTGAGAAAAAAAAAAAAAAAAAGCTGAAGTGCTAGGTCATTTTTCCCGTATGTATTATACGAGCGCATCTGTTGCCCAGTGATGGAAGCATTGTTGTATCGGGGCCTTTGCCTCCACATGAAGAAGTCAGGCCTCTCCAAGCATCTGTCCACAACGGGTCCGTACATGACTGCAGTATTCCATTCACCCACTTCTCAAAAGGTAGATGAGCCCGGTGGCTCTTGTCCATCTCTCCACAGCTTCACTTACCTGACGAACCAAACATGCCCCCAAACCCTGAGTCAACTGCTTTTCTGCTCTGTCCCATTGACGAGTCATCTTTTTTGTCATTAAATTGCAGGAAAAGAAAAAAGCGAGGCATCCATAGCATTTTCTCTTTTTTTTTTGTTTTTTTTAAATATGTCTCCTTACAGCATATTCATGTCCAAGTCTTTTTTTTTTCCCCCCCAAAAAAGTCACTTTATATGCTCTTTCAAAGTGAATCTGTAATTTAACATTTGGATTTTTTTCCTCCAATGCAGAACTTAATAAAGAAAGTTTCTGTGTCCATCACTGCTGAAGTGCACAAGGACCAAGCTCAGTTGTGCTGCAGTGTATTGGACTCTATAGGAGGAGCAGAGTCATACAGTGTGTCTGTGTCGTGAGTCGGCTCTCCAGCTAATGTGCAAGGATTTGACAGTGTCCCGGCACCACAGTCACAGAAAAATCTGCAGGGACAAAAAAATTAAAAACACAACTTTTAGTTTAGTCAACTGAACTAGAGAGAGGGAATCATTACAGTAATTGATAGGGTATGTAGGTTGATAAGACTAACCTATCATGTCTGATGAACTCCACATCATGTCCTTGGTGGCACTTCTTGATGCAGTTCACACAGATAGCGTTGCGGTCTGTTGTGTTACAGGTATGACACCTGTGGGAACCCAAGTGTGTCAGTCAAATCACAGAGCAGACAAAGTTGAGGACTGTGTAGACAGCTTGATGGTGAAGATAAACGGAGATAAGTTACCTGTAAAAATCATGCATTGGGTAGCTGGTGTAACTTGAAATCTTGTACAGGCACTGACCTCTGCTCACAGCCTTTTCAATGGCATCTTGATTGTTCATTATTTTATTATCTGGAGGGGAAATAGCAGTAATTGGTGAGCTACAGTTGGATCGCTTACATTTTGGATGTGGAACAGGCAATTCAGGGTTTGTGAAAGAAATGTGTGTCAAATTCTGTGACCAAAGAAAAGAACATTGTTCATTTGGTGGGACAGTACCTTTCATTGTAACATTGACACCAGATGCAAGAAACAACCCCCCAAAACGGTTGTTGAAAATCTGATTGCCCTCTAGGGTTGCAGTGGCGTGGTTCGTAATCTCGATACCTAGTAGAGAAAACCATTATTCACATAAAGAGTTCCTAGTTTCCACTGGCCAGATCATTAGGCACAGCAGTTTGTTTACAGTAATGACACATTTGTAAGACTGTCCTGCAGCCATAGCAATTAGACTAAAACATCTAGTTAGTTTTACAGTCAAATAATGACAGACTACAGCGCTGCCCACCTGCAGCAAAGCCGTCAAATATCCTGTTTTTCCGCAGTATGGGGTGGCTGTTGGTACTAATGAGGACTCCTGCTTGGGCATTTCTGAAGATGTCGTTTTCCTCGAGCAAACCTGAGGACAGACAGAAAAGACTCCGTAAACCCCACAAGCTAACGCTAGGAACTTTGTGTGACAAATGATTAAACATAAATAAATGATACTTCAACCGGTCTACAAAAAGACATAATAATAGGCAGTCAATATTTTGTTGTTGATGTTAAACGAGTCTAAACTGCATTTCAGTAACACTTAACTTGCCTTTTGACTGAAGAGGATAAACATAAACAGATAAATAGTAATTCATGTCAAACCTCAGCCTGCCTCAATTCAGATGACCCCTCAATGACAGAACACTGAAAATGTTTTTTTATAAGTAAGAGAACAAATGTGGAAGAATTCAAGTGTGGGATGTTATGAACACAACATACCAACCAAACAAAGCGTGGTGAACCGTTTACATGTGTCCATTTATCCCCCAGGATCTAGTTACCTCTTCCTCCATTGAAGATGCAGATCCCACCGTCTCTCCCGTCATGGATCTTATTCCTCCGCAGTGTGGGGTTGCTGTCTGTCTTGATCCACACGCCTGCCATAGCATTGTCAAAGATCTCATTGTCCTCAATGAAGCCTAGGCCTGGAACACAGTAATGGGGGGGAAAAGGGGAATACTGTAAGTCATATTGTCATAAGTGATGTATTAGGAGATGCCAGGAAGGCCAAGTGTCACTGCATTCAAAATGAAATGAAGAAAGAAACTAGTCTGCTTCTCACCAGAGTTGTAAACCAAAATGCCTCCATTTTGGCCTCCCCAGATCTTGTTCCGTCTGATTTTGGGATTGCTGCCAGTTCTGGCAAAAGGGAAACATGAGGGGTATTAGATTTTTAAAGCTCAATGTACTTCCCTAACTTTCCTCGTCACCTTTGCAACAACTGAGTCTGACTTCATTGTGACGTGCAATGATTTTATTTATGCCTCGTGTGAAATTTAAATAAAGTCAAGGTTTCACAAAACACTGAAACCTTTGATGATTACCATTTCAAGGCATGATATTACTGGTATTTTCACAAACCTAATTTGAACTCCAGAGTACATGTGGTTGTAGATATCATTGTCTTCCAGCACACCGTGGCCATTGTCATAAAAGTAGACCCCAACCTGTTTAAATGACAGCAAAACTGTGTTAGGGTCCCTTTACATCTGGTATCAACAGGCGAGTTAGACATTTGGATTGCATGTCATCAAGTCGAGTTAGTTTCTAGGTTTTCACATTAAATTCATTTCTCATCATCAGACTTGTTACTAGCCTTTAATCTAAGTACATACCTGTTTCCCACTGTGTATCCTGTTCCTCCTCAAAACAGGCGTACTGCCCGTCGTCACCCACACTCCCGCCAGTGTGTTGCTGTACACCTCGTTCTCCTCGATCACACCTTGTCCCTTTTCATGCTGCATGATACACAAGTACCACAAGTCACTAATATGGATCCACATTATACGGAGATGCAATATTGTATGCTTGTGATCAATTAATAAGATACTGATCAATCTCCATTATCCTTCCTTCAACTGACTGTTGGCATATAACCTATTTCATGGTTTGGTGTGTGCATACGCCTTAACCAAAATAAATATTCACCACATATATGCCGCCATGCTGGCCATCATGGATCTTGTTGTGTCTGACAATAGGGCAGCTGTTGGTCCGGATCTGGATTCCCGCCAAGGCGTTACCATAAATGTCGTTGCTTTCAATGAGTCCTCGGCCATCACCGAAAATATAGACTCCACCTTGGTTACCATTAAAAATGGCATTGCCCCTGTATATGGATGAAACAGAACATTTCAGCACCAGATACACCTGTATACCGGCCAGATCAATTCAATGCCCTTGCCCTGACTGGTGACAATCTGGCCGCACTGACCTTATTGTGGGGTCACTGTTAGAGGTGATCCATACTCCAGCAAAGTTATTTGCATAGATCTTGTTTTCGATGAACTGGCCGCGGCCCTTTTCATGCACGTAGATGCCCCCAGTCTGGCCATGATGGATCTCACAGCGAACCACTGTTGGGTTGGCGTATGCTTTCACCTCAAAGCCTGCTATACGGTTCCTATGGATGTTGCAGCTCTCAAAGTAACCCTGCAAATGGAGAGAAGAATAGAAAATGATCTTCTACCAAATACTTGTGAGGAGTAGCTGACTTACTGGGTAGAACCTTGTTTAACCAACACTGAAGACTTCCACAAGTTGGTTTTTCAAACCAACAAAAAAAAACGCAAAAAGAAAGCAAGCAACATCCTTATGGATTAATAGGACAACCAATATCAATGGCTGACAGCTCTCAAAATAAAATAACAAGATTTGTGTGCCAAAAATTACAAATTCACAGACGTGAAATACACACTTTAAGGTTTTAACCTGAATATACAGACAATACCACAGCTGGAGAGCCAATAACAGATTTGGACAAAAACAGCACAGACAAACACCAGTTTTAGCTTACCATGCCATGGTCAAATGTGAAAACACCCACATCTCTGCCATGGTGGATGTGATTTCGTCTGATGATCGGGTTGCCATGGTTTTTCACCCAGATCCCAGCCAGCGCATTGTTTGAGATCTCATTGTCTTCGTATATTCCCTGAAAATGCATAGAATTCACATCAGAGGTACAACTTTATTATTATTACTACACTAGTTTACATTTGAACAATTTTAGTCCTTAATCCAAGTAATTTCATGTCCACTTTCTTGGATGTGCTAGCTTATGGACTGCTGGCTACTCAGTACCAAAGCAACACATGGAAATAAATGAGATTCCATTGCTCCTGTTCAATTAGCTGCTATGAAGGTGAGAGAATAATTGTAAAATACTGCAAAATGCTGACATGTCCCTTGCAATGCCCGACTATCACGTGAGAAAGGTATGTTACCTGTGCATGGTCGGTGATGTAAAGGCCGACGTTTTCGCAGTCACTGATGTTGCAATGCTTGATTGTGGGACAAGCACCCTGACCACTCACACAGACAGCTGACCCGACTGAAGCAAGCAGAAAGATCAAGATTAGTGATACACCAATATGCTTGTCAATAAGTCACAAATAGCTTTGGCTCTTTCAGCAGTCAGAACAAGTTTCTAGCTACGCCAGCATAAAGTAAGGCAAAGCAGGGCAATGTTACCTGTGCAAGTGCTGCGGATGATACAGTGGTCAATGATGGGGCTGCAGTTGACTGTAATCTCCAAGCAGTGATGAGCATTGTGGTGCTGGGCGGATTTATCATCAGGATTGAACTACAGGAGACAAAACATTTATCAATAATTGTGACAACAATACTTATGACTACCAATAACTTTCCCCTAAACTGGGTGGGTGTGCAGGTAAACAATAAAGGGGATTCAAAAACAGCCAGATATGCATGTGAAGAGAACTGGTCCTCTCACCCGTATGGTCATGTAGCCAACATATGCATCCTCTGAGCCTTCCATGAATACAAATGTAGAATCTCTGGTATTCTCAATGACCACCTTGTCAGCTACTTTTCCAGGAGCTGCAAAATGAACATACGGGTTAAAATGGAGGTCAAATTTACCACATGCACAAGGAAGCCGGACAATGACTTCAGACACACATACCAGCTCCGATCATTGTAATCGGTGACTCGATGTAGATCCATTCATCTGTGTAAATACCGGAGTGGACGAATATCAGACCATCAAAGTGGGCCTCCTGACCCCCTCCAAGAGCATCCTCAATGGTGTCATAGTACTAAAGGGAACATGAAACTCAGGTAAATTACTTGGAAAATTAAAATGGAAACAGAAATGCTATGAACAATTCACTTACAAGCATGTTCTCCCTTCCTTTGTATCTGGCAGGATTACTGTAGAAGTGTTCTGCAAAGCCTGGCTTAACATGTGCTCCTTTATACTGTGAAAAATAATAATCACATATTAATTATAACAACAGAGTAATTGATAGGGAACATTTTCTCAAATCAAAATATCATGGTCTAATGTGACATTTTGAATGAGACTTTAAAACACCATCACTAACAATATGCCTGAAACACTTTGTGCAGGGAACACAGCCGCCAAAGGTCAATGTATCTCAGGGGAATAGAATTTAAACACATAGCTCACCTCTACACCCTGCATATTGAATGTCAACATTATGGCCTGTGGTGTTGCCCTTTACCATGACATTAGCCATCTGTACACAGAGGATTTAAGGCTGCAAAGAAGCATCTCTTATGCAACAAACCTTTTAGTATGGATTAAAAGATAATTTATGTCTGCTCTGAACCACCTTTCAGCTTATCCTGAACCAACATGTAATTTGTATATAGCAGCAATTCACACTTAATGCTTGCACTCCACACAACCTTCCAAAACTGTTTGCTTCAAAACAATGTAGTGAGCCTGGTATCAAAACATTGTCGTCTCGTGAATGTGATCAAATCATGACATGATACCTTGAAACACCAACAAATGCTGGTTTTCAATAACCAGCATTAACATATAGTACGTCATTGTATTCATCACTTTCAGGTTTGGCAAACATTGCATGCCCTGGTAAGCCATCTAATCAGCCGGTTTATGAGCAACCTAGTAATTGGAACAGAGACTACTTCACAAGGAAGCAGTTGGGACCAGGGTAAGCATGTGAATGAGTCAAGCTGCATCAGCTGCTTGGCACATCTCCTTCATTTGAGGCCGAAGCTTCAGAAAGCCTCATTTGCCACCTCTAGTGTAAAGTAAAAGCTACTGCATTTCTACCATAACGGCAACTCAGATGTTGCAAATGCAAACTCTAAAGCATTATTTTTTCAGTGAACAAATTAAATGCTGAATAAATGTCAATAAAGGACTGCTGGTGAAAAAAATATAGCAAAAATGTATGTCAGCTAATTAACCTGTAAAGAATACTTTTGTGAAAACATCAAATGTAATGAGAGCTGCAGTGAATTAGCAGACAGATTCCATACCAGTTGCTGAAAGCTTTCCTTCCACGGGTTTGGCTGTTCATAGTCTTCTGGGTTTATCTGGAAGAACTTCCCTGCCTCAGGGTGCATCATTGGTCGTGTGTATTCAAAAACCTCCATGTATAGCCTCTTCCTGAAATGTAAGGCACAGACATTTTATAACTTATAGCAGCTTTCCCTATCGTAATCTACAATAGAGAAGTGTTACCAAGTTCCAGTAATGTTCCCATTTACTGTGACAGACATACTCTTACTTGGGAGAGAAGGTGCATCACAAAACAGCATGTTAAGACACAGGAATATTTTATAATATGAGTCATATTTCTTGCAGTCACTACTGGATGACAGCCACTTGTCTTTCACCCTGGAGGTGTGTGTGGCAGCCACTTCATCTCAGCATGCCATGGTAGAAAATCAGTCATTGGGGTCTGTTGTGCCTGTTTAATTGTCTGTTTCCTGAAAGGTGCTCATAGGTCGTGTCCACTCAGAGACACCCCCAAAACACCCTCATGACCAAGGGTACTTGCTGCTGGAGGCCTTGGGTTCACCTCCTTTTGAACCTCTCATACAGGCAGAGTTGAAATGGCCGTCTCTAAAGATGACATTTCTCCTAGCTATTTCCTCTGCTAAGCATGTAGGAAAACTGCACGCCATATCAGTGTGCCCAACATATTTAAGGTGGAACTCAGATGGCTCAGGTGACACTATGACCTAACCCTTTGTTTCTCCCCAAGCAGCTGTCCTCTTTCCACATTAACCAGGCGAAGACACGAGCATATGTACGAGTCGTGCTTGGCTTTGTAGGTAGAATTTCTCGACCTACACACGCGCAGAACAATATTATCCAGTGTTTAACACTGCCAATTTTCGATTGTGCCAACATTCATTTTCCCAAAATCGAGCTCCTGAAACAACTGATTTGTGATTTAAACACTCAAAAATACCCAATCAAAATGTAAGCACTTTCAGGCAGCTGTATGAACACTAAACATTCAATCTAATTAAACACAATCCTCAGACCAACAAGTCTCACCAGAGTATGGGGTCATTGGCCAGCTCACTGAAGCGCTTGCACACACATGCAGCACGGCACAGGTCCTGCTCCAACAGATAGGAGAAGATCTTCAACACCACTTCATCGGGAAGCTTCTCCTGCAGATACTGCTCTGCTGGAGCTGCTGGGAGGACGAAGAAATAACCATGGCATTAAAATAAGAAAAGGACAACTAGGGTTTTGAGGGATTAGAAAGCAGCAACCATGTGTAGGGAAATAAAAAGCCTTGATGGAGTCAACAGGAGATCATTGTCGAAGACCATGTTCTCATAATAGGTAGCAGAGCCATCCCTCATTGACTAGAAATATCTAGGGATTACTTAAGAATCAATATGGGCTGCACTGCAACATATAAGTAATTGTAGCTGTTTGACTTGGTAAAGCTAGCTTACTGTAAACATATTCCTGAGTCACAACTAGGCAGGGGAATCAACAAAAATGTATTCTTATTATCCGCAATTTAATGTATTGCTAAATATTAGACAATATTTTACTTAAATGATTTGCCCATTACAACAGGCAAGTCTAAAATTGTCCATAGCACTTACAGACAAAAAGAGCAGTCTGGTGTTTCAAAATACACCATGAGGTAGTATCAACAATTCCCATGCAGGCTCCTTTGCCTGTACCATCGTATACTGACCATCGTACACTGTTTAAGCCAATAAATCCTTAGATTTACAAAACAATGTGATTATGAGCATTGCTTTCTACATAAAAGGGAATCCTAAAGTGACCCTGAAAGTGATCCATATCCAACATGGAGTACGAACAGACCTCTATCCTGAAAAATGACCCACACACACAAACGAATAACAATAAATTACATCATATTTATTAGACAGTCTATCATGGAAGCCAGTGAAATTGTTGATAATTTTATGGAATATTTGTGGAGGTCGGATGAGACTTCATCAGCTGATGACGATGAGGCAAGGAGGCATAGATAGAGATATGTGGGTGCAGGAGAGAAGGCTGCACATAAAAACCACATGAACTCCCATCTGACCAGTCAGACTCTGGTCGCATTGCCATGTACTGGATATGTATCGGATCTAGGTCCAAATACGAATGTATATTGAAAAGATCAGATTCCATGTGTTTTTTGGGTTCACACTGCACTAAAACAAATCAGATCTGCGTCACATATAGGCCAAAACATGTATTTGGGCAAGTTTCACCTGTAGTGTTACCATAGCCAATGAGGGCCTCACGGTGCATTTTCTGGTTTAAAATGGAGAGTAATAGCATAACATAAAGCTCACAGTGTATGACTTAACAGTTTTGAGTCTCGGTTCTCTAGTTTCCACAGTATATAGAGGATATTTTCCATGTTCACATACTATTTAGACTTTTCTGGGCAATAATAACAGTAGAATTCATAAACACAGCAGAAATCCCTTTTTAGAGAACTATTGGTCTTTCAGAATAGAAAAATGACAGGCTCTCTTTTTCTAGATGTTCAGAAGCCCTATATCTAGCAACTGTATATATATCTTAATTTAATTACCACTCCAGTCTGCACTAGCATGTAACTGACACTTGGTCAAGGCATCTGCCCATAGAGATAGAATGGCTAGAACTGACGTTCCTGGTTTATCCTTGTAATCTAATTTGGCACAGATAAAGTGGTAGGTTGAAGTGGTCAACACAACTACTCCTGGAATGTTCAGCCAAATGATGCCTTTGCAACTCATTAGCTTTTTGAGTCTCATGCACCGTACCAATGCTGTAATCCATTCCAGTTGTCTGTCTGCCTGCCTTTTCATGTTGTAGAATGCACAGTTAATACTGAATGGTCACTGTTGTGATATAATGCATCCTTGTGGAAAAGACACATCATGCCATATCTCAAATAATTGCAGGATTGTGTAGAAAGAATGTGTTCCTTCTTTACCTGGTAAATCTTGACACTTTCCTGAAACTCTGGGACGCTTAGCTCGATGCCCAAAGTTTTCTGTGGTTGAAGTGGAAGCACCCTGTAAAGAATTGTGTATCAAAATCAGGGGAAACATTTAAAGTTGTGCATCATTAAATTAAATCTTTATGTTAGGGGTATGTATACTATATTTGCATGCCTCCTGTTTTCAATAATTTTGCACTTCTTATTGGTGATGATATTGTCAAATGTACCTCCATGTTTGTCTTTGTCGGACACACGGTTCTCTTGGGCAATAGAGACTTTCTTCTAAGTTGGTACGGACTATTCTGAGCTCCTGGACCAGATTCTTCTGCGACCATATCTGCAGGAACGTCCTCATCTGCAAATGGGGGAAAGAAAACATTAAGAACTTTGGATGCCATTCATATAACTAATCCAAAATGCCTTTAATACTTGAGAAACACAACACATGTTTTTAATATGTTGCCAGAAGCATATTCATTCTCTCCTCAAGAATCTTCTTCACTTATGATGTAGCGTTTGAAGTCTACTAATTAGGAAAGTGGGCCTCCACTTGCAGATTTTTTAGTTATCACTTGAGAGATTATTTCCTCGCTTGCTGTCCTGTGTGGTATAAAATTCTGTTATGAAGCCCTGAAGCATGCATAGCTTCCTCTGCAGTACCAGAAGTCTCTTATAGATACACCACATTTATGCGTTGTAAGTATTGAGGACTACACAAGCATTTCCCTGTGGAAAATAACCAACATCCCAGCAACATGTTGTGTATTTTGTTTCTACAAAAGAACAAGCATATTCCTTTTAACTTAATGACACTACAAAGACCTGTGGCATGTAATACAACTGTAGAGCAATAGATGTGAATTTAAACCAGCCATCTAAAACAACTGATTGTTGTCCACAGATGTGAGCTTTCAAAAATGAATGTGTCAGTAGCATACTACATTGTAACAATGGCTTTACAGAAGCAATTTACAGAATTTATCAAGGTAATAATATGAAAATCCAGGAGAATAATTATCTGTTTTGTTAATTATGTTTTGCTCTCAATTGATACAAATTGATTACAGATCATATGAAGAGGGGGATTCAATCAAGACCAAAAAATCCAACAACAGAATCTACCTTGAGATAAGACTATTTAAAAGGGCTATTCACCATGGTATGATGAGTTGATATCTAAACCAAATGGGAGATGCAAACTCTGCTTGTTAGTCTGGTTGCAAGGATGACTCTCCCAGGCTACTGGAGTAGTAACCACTACAAACATTATCTGTATTGCCAACTTGCCCAGTAAAAGAAACATCTCTATAGTTGCACCCTAAAAACAATGTAGAGATGCTTAAACCCAAACACATTTAAGGACAGAGGCAGACCTAAATCGCATGGTGAGATTTTAAATCACTGCTTGGACAAGAAGTGTATCAAGGATAGACCCATGAAAAGCAGCTGCATTACCAACCATTCTAAAACAAGCTACACTGTTTGTACACATATTATGGATATAAGACAACCAGTATTGATCACTGTCCCCCAAAATGGCTGGGTCTCCAATAATGAACTAGCTTTAAGCTATGATTTTAGAACATTACTGCCTGAAGTTTGTTTACTTTTAAAAAAGCAGCACATAATTGCTGCCGTTAAACTCGGGCCAGGACAGGCAGTAATGCCCTCCGTTCTGCCATATTCTGAGTTGTGAAAAACAGATAATTAAAAAGGACATCTAGTTACTTGCAGACACTACACTGGTGCAACCCTCTCGTAATAATATGAAGGCAAGGACAGCTGAAGCTTTTCAGTCGTCAGGACACACAGTGTGCTAGTCAAACATGCTAATAATAATAGCTAGCATTAGCTAGGCTAGGTTAGCGTGCTATGATAGCTAGCAATACTACTTTGTGTAGCTAACGTTATCCTTCATTACGTTTGTCACCAGTGATTCAAGCTAACCGTTATTTGACGTTAGTCGTTTTCGTCACTAAAATAATTTTAGCTGACGAAAATCCCACTCTTGAGCAGCAGTATGACATTAGGCATGCAAAGGAAGGGCTGAGTCGGGGCAAAAAGCAAGCCAAACAAAGCGCGGCCTGAGTGCTAGGAACAGACAGAAAGCCTCGGTGTTTCCTGAGTATCCAGCCACCGTGCAAGGTTGGTCTTTGTGACTGTTATCCACAAGAGCCAACATTAATTAACATGTCGCAGTACCAGGCAGTTAAGAACAATGTTAAATGCAACCTATCCGGACAGAGTTCACACGAATGTCAGCTGTCTGACAAGCCATCTACTAATGCTAGCTAGCTAACGTTACCTCTTTCCTGGTTGTTCCTCTCCGGCTGCACCGGGCGCGGCCTCGACACTCGCCTAGGTCTTCTGCTACTTGCTCTGACGGAGTTCATTTGGGGTGTTGTTAATCTTGAAGAAATGTCGAACCCTTCACAGCAGTAGAGGCGACGTAAAGCACATCATCTAGTATGTCTTCTTCTTCAACATTGCGCAATCTGCCATATTTCCCCGTGACTCCAGAAGGAAAAAAAGCAACAATATGCTTTTCTTTCCCTGCGCTTCCTTTTCGTCTAGCCCCGTTCTGCTGTAGCAGGAGGAGCCATATCAGACAAGCAAAATCCGTCGGGCCTCAAACACATCATATGGGAGGACCTTCTGCCGTCACGTCGCAGTCCCCAATAAGTGAGCCGTTTACGGCTGTTTGCACTGATCGCCAGTGATTGCTCCACTTACTTTTAAAACCCTTTATTTATACAGAGGAAGTCGACTGAGCGCGCATGCTGTTTCCCAGCAACGCACTGCCTCACATTCACACCTTGACGCTGTTCAGTACAGTAGAGTCCTCATCTGATGGTCACTGAGAAGATCAACCTGAGCAATGGGGTTAGGTGCCTGGTGCCTTGCTCAAAGGCACATAGGCAGCACTTGTTGAGGGATGGGACAACATAACATATCCACCTATATCCTCACAGCTAGGGGTTTTAACCAGCAACTTTCCAACAACAAGACTATGCCTTTAGGCTACCACCAAAATATATCTGAGCATTATTTATGTCTACTCTTTGGTACCAAATACACAAAGAACAACAGTTCATGCAGTCTTCATTTACAGGCCTAAACCAGAGCATTTGTAGTATTCAGCTTCTGCCATGTTATCAATGATAGATAGAGCTAGATTACCTGTAGTCCAAGGATGTATAACTTTGAACAGAATGATCAGATCTTAATTTCAATAGCTTGAATTGACCTCTAACTTTGTCTGACAACAACATAGACCTCATGTGTGATGAGAAGCTACAAGGGACTTCAGAGTTAAAGTCTGAATGTCTTCTGGGTGACCCAAGTTATTCGTGGTCATGGGGGGCTGGAGGCTATCCCAGCATGCAAGGCAGGACAACATCCTGGACAGGTCACAAGTCTGTGGGATGGATAGATAGACAAACACACACTCTCAAACACTCATTTACACCTTTAGGCAATTAATTCTCCAATCCACCTGACTTGCATGCCTTTAGACTGTAGGAGGAAACACACATGAACATGCAAACTTTACACAGAAGACTCAAACCCAGGACCTTCTTCTGAGCCACCGTGCCACCTGAAATAAACTTTAATTTATTTATTTTGCATTGTCTGCTGAGAAGAACAATGTGATTGACTTCTTCTGTGAGGACAGAGATGTATTCCGTTTTGGGTGCAGCAAGGTGCAATACTGGTTGGAGAGACCGTCCTTCAACTGAAGGACCTGGTCTCAAGCCCCTGCATCCATGCTGTTGCAAGTGTCCTTGAGACAGGCACTGAATCCTTGCCAGCTCTAGGGGTGCTGTTCTGTAGTTGACCCTGTGTGACCCTGTGCTCTGGCCTCCTTGTGGAGAGGGGAGTGAGAAGAGCATTTCCGTAGAGGATCAATACCGTGTCACATTATTACGTCCAAGAGTTCTCCTAAAGATACTCTAGTCTACTAAGTCCTCTCAGATTCTGATCAAGGCCCCGTAAAGTCCTGTATATTTATAATACTTGGCATATAAAAAGATTTGGATTCACTGGGAAATACAATGATAATAAAATAAAAGACAAATAATATAACAGACCTGACTGTGAAAATGTGCTTTAAGAGGTGATTTTAAAATAACAGTCTAAGTTGCTCGAACAGGCCATTCCAAAGACAAGGGCCACTTTGGTCTTTAGCCTAGACTTTGTAATGGCAAAGAGGGTCTTGCCAGTAGAGCCATTATTGGAGGTGCTGCACAAACAACCTGAACCAGATTCTCAGCATTCTACATAAAATGAAAGAGTGCTCTATTAATTGTGTCTGCCTACCTGTCAGTCTCGATAACCACAAGTGTGTCCCCACTGGGGGCCTCCTCCAACAGGCATTTCTACATCCAAGAGTGTGAATATCTCACTTATCATATATCATTGGCAAGAGTGGCAGTATATCTGTTTGTCTGCCAGTTGAGGCAATTTACCAGCTGACGTAGGAGGGTGATCTAAGCCAAGAGGAAAGTTAGTGACTAGGCTGCATTGCCACTCCTCTGGCGGCGAGAAAACACTGGTCATCATCACTTCTCACTGAGTTCATATGAAAAGTTCAAACACAACTTTTGATTTGGCTGAGGTGATTGTCTGTTTTGCTGGTAGGCACAGGATTCATGGTTTCAAGGCTGGGAAGAGGTTCACCCCAAAGGAAGCTAAAGGTCTGCTAGCATTATGAGACCTGTAACAGACTACTGCAAGAATACCATTTGAGATAGGCTGTAAAAGTAAAATATTAAACTCTATAATGTTTATTTGTTAGAGGTTTAGTTTATTACTCATAGGGAAACCAAAATACCAAAATAAATGAAATAAATAAAATGACATTTACACAGTATCTCATATTGCTAATATATGTGATTAGTGTGGGTGGATTTTTTAGTTGAGAGGTGAATCAACCTCACCACATGGAATTGTGTCTGTTCTGGGGAGGAACACTAATGGAGTATGTTCTGGTTGTCACGGGAAACACAGAGGGAGACAGAAGACCCAACTCAATCTATGTATTTTAAATGTATTTGATCATTTTGAATCTTCTTGTTCATAAGTTTAGCTTGCATACAGCAGTCTTTTGGGTATTTTGGAAATTCTCTAGTAGCCCAGATGTCCACTAGGTGTCTCCTCCTATCTATCTCTGAGAATTAACCACATGCTGTGAGTAAGATGAACATTACATGACGCTTTATCTCCATTGTCTAAATGATGCTCCATCTCTCTATTTGCCGGCCATTTGTTCTCACTGATATTTTAATTGCCATTCTTGTTTGCCAATATATCCTGAGCTGTCACTCCTGGCAGCCGCAGAACCGAAGGAAACTCTTGTTTCCTTTCCAGACCCATAGCCCCAGGCTGCTGCCATGACAACAACATTGTGTGTCATACTGATAATGTCAAACCGCCAAATGCTGTGAAGAATGATCCCTTCTTCATAAGCCTATAGTGAAAACAACCGTGTTACTTGTACTTTACATGGAACTAAAAAGTTAGGTCTTTTAACACTGCTGAACATTGCGATTCTGTTTGTTTGCCGGATATCAATATGTGCCTGTGATGACAACATGATAATTTATGAGCATTTTTGGTTGGTCTAAAGGAATGTTATTCACTGACTAATTAACTACCTAAATGAGTCATAATATTGAGCTGCATTAATACCCTCCAAATGCCTTTAGGTGGCAGCCTCATCACAGCTGATCCAATGGGTCCAGCTGGACTAGTATCCCTGGCCTTGTTACGTGTCACCAGTATTTATATTTTCTGCATATGCATCTGTTTGCCATCATAATGTATTGTTTCATGCATTGGTGCCTGCCATCAATTGAAGGCCCATCTGTGCTCTGTGGCTCTCTGGTCATTAACCCATCTGTGGGTTTATCTGTCTGCCTGCTGAGGTTAGTGGTTATTGACCCTGCAAAGGGAGGATCAAAAGTCATTTATTGAGAGCATTATGTCGGACACTGTATGGCACAAAACCCATTGCCCATCATGGCTGGTGTTCCGCTATGGAGTCACGGAAGTGTCACTGTAGTTGTTGTCATGTATTGCTTGATCTATCGTTATGTTGTTCGCGATCAAATATCCTCAACTTGTTTTGTATTCATCTGATTTTGTCATTTGCTCTCTTGTAACTGAACAAACCAACTTTTATTTTACTGTGGTTTACTATTCCCATGTAGCCTACAAGTCAGCAGCCAAATTCTTCAGTCAACATTGACACAGTTCACATTGAATAAAGATGCACCGACTCCCCTCTAGAGCATTCCCCATCATCTGTCTTCTGATGATATAATAGCTGGGTGTAATGATGCCATGTCCGGGAGGAACACTTTTTCACATCATCTTACATAATCTGTATTTAAGTGCATCTTTCCACCTCCATGTTTTATGTTGAATCACCAGACCACTTACAAAAATATATCGAAACACTTCACTTCACCTGAGACTTAAACACACAAGATCTGAAGTGTCAAGATCTCTGTTTTAAAGACTAGGCTGTAGGTGACATGATAGTGAGTTACATGTGTTGGCTTGGTAACCAATCTAGTATCCAGTGGCAACAGAGGTCTGTTGAGTACCGAATGGCTCTGGACTGACTGGTGTGCCCACCACTCTCCCATGTCACCAACTCACAGAGGCACATCCGTATAGCAGCACTGACTGTCGGTAGGGCCTTATATTATTTTGTTCAGCAGTCAATATTGTGTGTGTGTGGTGTGGTGTGTGTGTGTGTGTGTGTGTGTGTGTGTGTGTGTGTGTGTGTGTGTGTGTGTGTGTGTGTTGGATTGGGTCATCCTATCCAGTGATTTTACAATTGCTCTTTATGTTGAACAACTTACTGTACTGACCTGCAGGTGGTAGCACTCTCTCTCTCTCTCTCTCTCTCTCTCTCACACACACACACACACACACACACACACACACACACACACACACACACACACAAAGTTAAAGCCCTTAGTTCAAGCCCTTAGTTCAAATAGCTTTCTTCCTTTACATAATATACGCCTGTGAAAATGTATGTATCAGGAGTGTCTCCGTTCTTATTAGTCATCATTGCTCTCGAGTCCGGTCTACGTCTGAAGGCATCCACTGGGACAGAGGCAGACACAACAGGATAAGCGTCTTTGTCTCGGAGTCCTGTCTGTCAGAGACGCCCCCTCCCAGCCTCTCCCCTATTTGGGCGGCTGTTACAGAGAGGGCAGATGGCTCATTACCATAAATAGGACAGAGAGAGAGTGAGTGAGTGAGTGGGGCAGTGCGCACCGACCAAGAGGACCATGCCGCCCAAAACCAAGGAAATGGGAGGCCGTTGCTAGGAGAGAGGGAAAACAGCTTTATGGCAACACAAAGCTGATTCCCCCATCCGACCTCAGCTCGGCTCCCGCCCCCTCGTTCCCTACTCTGGGGACCGAGCCTGAATCTGCCGGTCAGGGACAGATGGTCGATGGGCCCCAATGTCTCTACAGCTGGACACAGGCTACGCCAGCACAGTGAGACCTGGCAGGAGTAAATCACACCTTATCCTTTCCAACCTATGAGGAGCAGGAGCAGAAAGTGCTGAAGCCCAAGCCTTCAGCTAAGAATAGATCCACACTTGTTGCCCACAGGAAATGTACGGCTGCTCAATAGATGATGATATGTCTTTGAAGTAGTCTCATCCACTCTCCAGGCTGACAGTCTTTCACCCGAGGATAGTCAAAGGTTGTCTCTTCCTTCACTGTTTCTGTTAGTTCTTTGTTTCTAAACAATGTATGGCAATCATACATATTGGCCAATCCACATATAATGAAATACTAAAATGACGCACAGCCACAAAACATCAATTTCTGGTCTGACGTAAATGGAGTAGAGTTTATTTTTCAACCACACTTCTGTTGATTTTAACCTCTTTAATGACTGCCATGTTTGATTTATCTTTCTCAATAGTACATTGTTATTCACAAAAAGGGGCTGGAGTGACGTCATTCTTCCTACGTAAAGTATTCGAGTCAAGACATCACCTCTGGAACAATAGCACATCTGCTATGGCTAGTCCTCTAGCTGAAAGGGCATGTGCAGCCAACTGCCTCACTGAGGGAGAGGGAATGAGAGAATCCCATTTAAATAAATGAAAAATGTTAGATATTAATATTTTACTATGAAAATTATTGGAAAGTTTGTGATGAATCATATCAGATAAAATCTAATTTGACACTACACTTCAAATTTTGCTCGAGTGAATCTCTTTTGCTGTAATGACTACGGTGTGTTGATTAGGTGTGAGACCTGTAGAGAGTCGTCCTTGGGAAACGGACAGTGGCGCAAAGTGTGGCAGGATGTTTGGCGGCATCACTTTTATGTGTTGCAAGAGGGAGGAAGGATGGCGCAAGGGAGAAGAAAGGGACAACTGACCAGAACGAGCGAAGGAAAGTGTGGCGGGCAGGCATGACAAGAAAGCAGAATCGAGCCAGTCCGGCATCACCTACCCATCCACTCTGGTTGCATAGGAACACGGGGGCCATGCCTACCCTGCAGACACACTCCTCTCCTCTCTCCTCTGCCACGCTTCATTACCCAGTGCTCAGCCAGGCACAGAGAGGCAGTGCACCACTTTCTCCACACTACTAGCCTCGTGCCCGCTCGCAGCCTCCCAGCCAGGCTCCCCACAGACCCAGCCAGGGTATACGCTGCCCCACAGGCGTCGAGTCACACTCACTGCTTTATATGCATCGTACAGAGAGCACACGGAGAGAGCTTGCACCCAGCGTCATGCTAGGAGCGTCTCTACACAATTCGGTTATCAGTTTTATGGGCAGTTGGCGGGCATTCGGCGCTTTACCTGTCACGTCATGAATTTACGAGCGCACGTTTTTCATCTGAGTATGTTGGATTGAACTTGCATGTTCATCCGTGTACAATTCAACCCCCTACCCCACCCCACCCCGCAGATAAACACTGTTGGAGGAACAATAGCAAACGCTCGCATGCGTCATAGCCCACTGTGGAGCTGATGGTGCCAGACAACATCACCGGGCACAAGACGGCTATTGTCCCACAAGATAAAGTGGACTTGTGACCACGGCAAGGCGGCGTGGTCAAGACGCTGCGAAAAGATAAGGGTGTGTGCGGAAGAACGAAGCGATTGGTGTGGTGTTGTTGTTCACAGTGAAGTCTTCAGTCCGATCTTCGTATAGTCCCCCGTGACCTCACATCAGTGACACAACATGTTAGATAGGATGGAGAGGTAGGACATATAATGCGAGTGGGTTGTCTTTCTCTCATCCTCCTCCACCTCACAGTCAATTGACTTTTAGGAGTGTTCATTTGCCTGCAAGGAGCAGTCATTAAGAGTGAATAACAAAATTTAGCTGGGCAATAGAACAGCCCAGGATCAATGGGCTAATCCAATTGCCCCTGCATGTGGTGTATTGTATAGCAGGGCCATTTGAAGTCCTTTATAAGGGACTCATGCTGTTTTAGTGTACTTAAAACAGCAAAGAGTTAGTGTTGATATTGGTGAATAGAGAGAGAACAGGCACCAGACATTAACAACACTATATTGGCAATGGCATAAAAAAGACCAAAGTTCAGTGCTTCAGGTGGAAACAAACAAACCAGTCTACCGGTTACAAATGTGTCAAAAGGCAGGCAAATGTGTCAATATTCAGTGGGAATCAGGTTTGGAGAAGTACTTTCAAAGTATAATCAGTTGCAAATTACTAACCTACTTAAAGCTGCAATCAGTAATCTAGTCTGATTAGTTTCAATTACCTTTGTTACTTTAGTTACTTTTCCTCCAAAACCGAAAGAATGTGATTTTACTGATTCAGATTTTACTGAATGAATGAATGAATGAATGAATGCCCTTTTCACTTCACGTTTCCAGGTAATAAAGCAAGTAATGACCTGCTTCATCTGAGTTTTTTTTGAGTAACTGTAATCTCACAGTCATCAATGTTTTATGTCAGATTACATTGCAAGCCATAAATGACTTCCTAGCTCAAATTATAAAGGATGTTCATCGTTTGTCAAGCTTTGTACTCAAATCATATTGCCTCTCAGGACCTGTACTGAAAAACATGTGGGCCCATAGTCTCTTATGTGGTACAGGTCCCACTCCTAGCGCACATCATAGATTTTTTTTTTGTATGGGCATCAACAGATTTCACTTTGATATTTCGATACGTCATTTCACAGTTTCAGCACCGTATCCTTGTGTCAAGTCAGCCAGCAATATTGGTCGTCCAGGTTACCCATAGTAACCTGGCCCATATTCAGCCCTGAGGCGCCAGTCGTGGGGGGAAAAAGGGACTCTCTTCCAGTGGCTCCGAGCAAGAGGGGGCCCTTCAGATGGGTGAGGTGATACTGTACTAAATCAGATGCATCTTGCCAGGGGGCGTAAGCTTCCCAGCACCACCCTTGCTTTGCCCATCGAAATTATAGTTATGTCTCCCCCTCTCTGCTTAGAGGATGAGGAGGGGTTTTCTTCATTACAAGGAAATAATAAATGTTTTGTAAAGTGAGCCCCACATTTTCCCTTGTTCACCGATCACAGGATACTCATCTGGTTAATAATATGGTAAAAGGCTCACTGAGAACCTATAGTTTTACAGTAGTGTCTCATTAAACAGTTGAATCCTTTTTCATTGAGGCATAGTAAGATTTCATTTAGTGTCCTTAGTCCACGACACTGGCATTCTTTCTCCTCCACCGGAACGAATTGACACCTGGGGACTGTTTATACAACTGTTTGCCCGATTCAACCTGAATAAATAGACTGAATCAATACAGACATTACATGATATTTGTTTGTTCTGTTGCAAAGATCATTCCTCTCTCCACATGTTGAGTATTTTATTGCCACTGCATTAAATGAGGTACTTATCAACTGGCAGATAGCAGACAATTGGCCAATGCTGACACAATTCATAAGGCTTGGTTAGCAGAAAGGATTGTCAAACAAAGGGCTTCTGTCGGCAAACACTCCTCTGTTGGGTATAACTGCAGGCGAGAGAGGGGAGAGCCTCTGGGGAAAACAAACCTGAAGAACAAAGAAAGTGTTGCATTTAAAGCACGTTGACCACGCCTGGTTGCTCTACTGACAGTTAGAGGGCGTAGACAGTAACACTGACACTATTTCTTCTGAAGGGGAATAGATTCAGCCCCCTTACTGCAATAAGTATTTATGAAGGAATCCTTGAGGAGTAAAAGTTGTCTGTGCTTCTCATGCTGTTCTCCCTCCTCCAACAACAGTGGTTTGTTCCTTCTAGAGCAATTACATAGAGGCAGGACCCATTGACTGCTGTGACTTCTGTTAGTGCCTGTCTTTACACAGCAGTCTGACAGCTTCAGACATGTGGTTGCCTTCTCATCCTGGGAAGAATGCAAATACTACCTGTTTAACCAGTAACCAGTGAACACCGGTCCTACCTATCTATGGAAATGAAGGTGTGTCTGTGTGTGTGTGTGTGTGTGTGCATGTGTGCTCTTTAATCTATTTTACAATTTTCTCTGATGACTCTGCCGCTTCGCATTTCAAAAGAGGTTCAAACTAATTAGTTCAGGGTGCCAGTAGTGTGGTGCTCTTGGTCCCCTGACAACTGTAGGTGATTGTTTCAACATCTGAATCCGCTAAAAGGACCAGCACATCAAAGTCAGACAAAGTGAACTGTCCTCACTTGTCCAAGGGACATCATTTGGGACCAGAGAATAACACAACTGTGCATAGATATTTTAGGTAAGGGAGGAATGAATATTATACAACATTTAATACTCTAAGTGTGTGTATGTATGTGTGAGTGTGTGTGTGTGTGAGAGAGAGAAGGGGGGGTAGAAATATCTGGGTTGCATGTTTCTAACCAATATAAAACATTTATTATTGAGTAAAGGTGTGTAAGAGAGAGGGGGGAGCGAGATAATAACAGTGTTGATGCTACAGTATAAGGTTATGGTTGGGTCTTTCAGGCATTTTAACAGAGAGGCTTCTTCTGAAAGCTGATTTATTTCTACAGCTCCTTGATGGCTGGGAGTGTCTATGTCGGCGTTCCCACTCCGGAAACCTAAGTAAGGCGTAATGAGAGGGGAAAAAAAAGTGGAGAGAGAATGACAAAGGAAAGAGGACAGATAGAATGAAGAGCAGCTAACAAACAAGGGCTGTCACTAATAGAGAGTTTTATGAGCTCCAGACCAGCTGAAATGGAGTGCTGTGCGTGCGCAGCAGCTCTTATCGGCTCGCTGGCTGTAGGGGAGGGTGAGAGCTTCAACACTTGCGCTCCGTAAAAACGGTCTGATTCATTTTCCGCATGAGAGGGTCTCACTGAGGCGGCATCAGACCAGCCAGGCCACACAGATTTATGGACCATTAAAGCAGCAGGCCTCCTGACCGCTATGCCACCACGGGCTGCCTGCTAAGACACACTGCACCCTCATTCATGCTCACTCACTACTCTCCATCACAGTGTAGCCTCCTCATTGTTCATCCCTTCATCCCCTACCACTTTTAGTGCTCTGCATGAACTCCTCTCTTAGTCTGTAATCCAATTATACCTCATCAAACTCCCTTCATTCCACAGTGTCTTTGCTGCGCTGATTTCAATATTCTCTAGCTAACCCACTTCATTATTCTTATGCATCCATTCACCAGTTTTCAAACCAACACAAATCTTCCTGGATCTTTCACCTATACTTTTCCCCCCTGCTTGTGTCACCACATAAATGACCCTTCCTAAATTGTCTCTCCTTCATCAGCAACCCGTGTAGACAGTCTGTTATAGGGTCCATGACAAGCTCCAATAGGGTTGTGAAGATCCCCAAGGATGGTCAGTGGGGCATGTTGCTTTAGCCTAACAGTTTTCAAATCAGATTAGCACCACTGCAGGCACACAGACTAATGGGTCTGTCTTTTCAAGGCATCCTCAATCAACTTTGTTACCCTGGTGATTGCTGTATCTTTTTCTCCTCACTCACTCTCTCTCTCTCTCTCTCATGTGCTGGCTTTGCAACTTCACCATCCCTAGGAGTGATACTGGAAGGAAAAATGGGGCACAGCCTATGCTGCTTGCTGGCCCTAAGAATAGCTCAGTGTGCAAGAAAATGATGCCAAAGCAACCTGAGGAAAGGCTGCAAATGTGAATGAATGAATATGATGGACTCCAGGGTGCTATGCCACTGGTAATAAATCATTTCACACTCTTCAAGCAATCCCATAAACCAGTTCTACAGCTTTGATGCAGAAGGTATGGCATCTCACTGTGGAGTAAACAAATGATTTCATTCTCGATGCCATTCTTCATCTTCATTTTTGTGGGTGTAAAATATGTATTTACGCTTACAGTCACAATATACCTGAGCAAACCTAGGAGGAATTTCCATCTTAGAACTGATTGTAGTAACGTTCACTATAATTAAATCACATAGAAATGCATTGTGTAGTCAGTCAGGCATGTGCTCTTGACACGAAACTGCCATTAATTCACTGCAAAACCTGTTTGTCCAGTTAAAAGAAAAAAATGTCACGCATCAACAGCATTGCAAAAGCATTTACATTACTGTTGCATGGCATATATTTGAGTTAGGTTTATACACAGTAAAACCAAAGATTATTAGATCAGTCCACTGAGAGCTACTTGTGTAGGCCTACAAAATGGAGTGGCTGAGGTGGGTAAGGTATCACCATTCTGTGAAAGTTACAGTTTGGTGTGAAGTCGCTGCTGGGCAGTAAAGCTGCACTCAGCAGATAACGAGGCAAAGACACAAATTTGACCTGCAAGCTTTCCTGCACTACCCGCTGTGACTACTCTAATATGTAACGTTACAGACAGACCACACACATTAAGAAACTGCAGTCATTTTTGTGGGTTATAGTACTGAATATATAGTCTTGCAAATAGCAGGTATATGTACTTTTGCTAAGTGCAGACAAAACACATGCGCAGTGAATGAGTTTTGTCTACAACTGTGAAAAGAACTTCTACTGTTCTAGTCTTTTCAAGGTCTAAATATGTAGCACCCTCCATGTGTCCAACTAGATGTCTACACTAGTAGTTCCATAGTTCCATAGTATCAACATTTACTCTAGCAGGGGCCCTGATGACGGTCCACAATCGTCATAGGGCTGGGTGTGGTGGCGGTACATCCTTTATCTCCACCCTGGGGTGTTTGTGTGAATAGCCCACTCTGGTACCCTGATACTCATCCGACTTAATCTCTTACACCTTTTATCAATTTTTGAATGGTCCCACTATTACACATCTATCATTACTTTTAAATAAGTCTAGTTATTTATGGAAAAAGCTACACAACCGATTTCCTTGTTGTAGCTACAAGCAGCTGGCGACAAAAAGTGAAAGCAGTGCACATTGCACGTTGCAAAATAGGATGACGTGCGCGCTCTCGGAGCTCCAGAGCTGCGGCAGTTGCCAGGGGAGATAGAAGGGGAGGGGT
This sequence comes from Hoplostethus mediterraneus, assembly GCA_034670385.1. NCBI lineage: Eukaryota > Metazoa > Chordata > Actinopteri > Trachichthyiformes > Trachichthyidae > Hoplostethus > Hoplostethus mediterraneus. The sequence goes on along the minus strand of JAXDDW010000086.1, from coordinate 1,974,575 downwards.
TTTGATTGGCTGAAGTGGGCTTGTTGCCATGGAGACGGCAAGGGGTTTGGTAGCGTTGCCGTGCGCTGTGATCTGCGCGCTGCGTGTATGGAGGAAGCAGCTGCTGATCTGATCTCTGACATTGTGCGAGACAGACATCTGAATAAACTGCGCACACTTTTGTCTTTAACCATACTGATTTAAGGCGCGGGGTGCATGATTGTAAGTATTAGAGCATGTTTTATTTATTAGTAAATGAAAAACATTGGCAAAATTCGGTGTGTGTTTCGAACAAGCGGAAAGTAAATGTGGTCAAGTGACTTTGCTTAGAACAGCCAGCATGGCAGATCAAGCGACAGCATGTGGCCAGCTAGCTAACGTTAACGTTACTTCGCTCGTTTTGTTCTTCAGATTGGAAGCTTGAACAATGGAGCGGAATATTTATAGCATCGCAAATGTATAATAGTAAACTAGAAACACTCTAGCCTAGATACTTTACACGAATATGTATCGCTAGCAGTAGATTTAGCTCCACTCACCCGATATGAACGAACGATTGCAAACGCTACTTTGCTTCACGATTCGGGCTGGGCGAGCTAACGGTCTAGTAAACTTGCTGTCGTCGAGCTAAGCGAACCAAATTTAATTAACGCAACAGAAAAACTTCGAAACGAGACGTGTTTGTCAGGAAGTGCTGTACCATAGACCACGTCATTACATGTAAGTTGCTATTCAACATTTTGTCAGTGGTCGTGAGTGTGTGTCTAACGTTATGCTCTAACTCTCTGGTGATTAATGCCAGTGTATCTAGCTTTAGCTACAAAGCTGTATCCAATTTCCAGTGTGTGCGATTGGAAATGTGTCAAGCACATACAGAAGCCGGGTTTGTTCCGGAACTTGTTTGCTTACAACAGTTTGTCTTTTCCTCGGGCGAAGACTGTTGACCCGTGGCATTTGATGGATTTAAACAGCTCTGGTAAACTGGAAATCAAGTGATATCACATAATAACGTCATACAAATGTGTGTTTTGTTTCTGTGCGTTTAAGACACACGTATTACCGTCGTGCCCATAAATAGTTTAAAGTTTCATGTTGTGTATCGGCGGCACCAGAGGCTAGGAGGCTGTACTAGCTAGCGAAAGCACATGATGTAATGGATTATCACAAGATTGTCCCAGATACAGAATGCTCTACAAACAATGTCTGAGTGTTGGAAAAAAATATTCTTTTTAATCCAGCTGGGCTGATAGTTATTGCATTGTTATTGAGTTCTGTATTTTCTTTCCCATAATTACTATTGTTCCTCACTTGTCTGGTGTTGCCTGCCCTTATGCTCTGTTTGTGTGGTTAGTTGTGAATGTTGTGTGCATCTAGTAGACTGGACACACCACCTCTAAATAAAATGTATGCTTTGAGTTTTTTGTGCATACAAGGAAAAAGTGATGGAAAAGTTAGTTATTTTCTGCAGGGAGGTAATGACATTAATGTAGACTGACATTGTTTCCATCTCACTTGACAGTTGTTTAAGCTCTCGTGATAAACAGAAAAACAAAGGCGACAGAAGATTAAAGAAAAAAAAAAACCTGCCATTATATTATTGCCAGAAATTCATGGCCATATTGTAGGTCGGAACCATCTGTTGTTGTTTGTGGTTTTAATATGTATCCAACTCTGTACATGCTTGTATGTACAGAGGCCTCTGAAGGTTAAGTATTTTTGCCTCCCAGAATAGATGAGGGCATGCTTACTTTGCTGGCATTCATTACTATAAATAAGACTCGTCATAACCCAGTGATGCTCTTATTGCTGACATGAAATGGGTTTTCATGGGCACATGGTGCTACAATGTTGTCACAAGCAGAGCTGGGTCATCTCTAATTCTACACCAGTAGTCCTCAAATCTGAGCCTCGGGGTCCAGAGTACTGCTGGTTTTCTATTCTGCCAGGTAGTTTCCATTCTAGCTGTCTAATCAGGGATTGATTAAGACCTGGGATGCCAGGTGAATGCAATTAACTTCCTGGTAGGAGACAAAACCAGCAGCATTCTGGACCCGAGGCCCGGATTTGAGGAACTCTGATCCACACCATAATTAGGTTATTTAGATTGCTGGCACGAGACTCTGAATTGATATGTATGCGATTTGTAGGGAACACTATTCCATGGATTGAGAGCCCTGTCTACTTCATTAGGAGGTGAAATTGAAAGCCTTGTCTGTGTGAATATTCTGTTTTTTTCTTATGGGGATGCTCACAGAGCAGGAGGGTTCAAATGGTAACTTGTATATCTTATTTGTGAATCAGCTACTGTAGGATTACATATTCTATTGGTGTTATTTTGATTTAGTCTGTGTTATTGAATTTCATCACACATGTGAAATTTACAGGCAGTCAATGTTACAACTGATTACATCATGCAGAGTATCATTTGATTTTATCAGCAGTGCCCCCGCATAATTTTGTCACCAGATCCTGGGGGGAAACCCTGGGTTGTTGGCCTGCTTGCTAAATCATGTTGATTACATTAGGCGTCAATGCCTTTTGTTCTCACTTAAAGTTTTCAAGTGTTTTAGTAGAAAGCTATAGTTGTCACATTGTTTTATGTAACATTACATGCTCATTCATGGACATATATTGACCATACCAATGCAGTGTTCATACAGTTTTGCTTTTACATTATTTAGCTATTTAGTATCCATTTTACTCTTATTGAACACTGTGATAGGCTCCCAGTGTATCAAATGTATTGCAAACACCTTTAAAACCCTTGGAAATGCCACACTTCATCATCTGAACCTGAACCTTCATCATCTGTCACTTTTCTGAAACGTTGCGCCATTATACTGTACCTCTAACTGAAGGGATGTGTAACATTACAATGAAGCAACGAGACCACCATATTCAGCACAGCGTTTTTACCAAATGTATTGCATTTCCTGAGTTTTTCAAGTGTCCAAGGTACATTTGAGATGTACCAGAATTCCATCATGGTGTTCAGTCAGAACAACATAGGTATTAATGAGAGGAAAAACAAAGCATGATTGAAATAGAAACTACTTTTCAAAGATGGTGGTGTTGCCCTGTAATCAGCCTTATCACAGAATTGTGTACTCTGACCCAGTGTAAATGAAAGGCCGTGTCCTCTAAAAGCTGCAGTGTTCTTTGTAAGTATATAAGTAACTGTGGTTTTAACTTCATTAAGAAAGCTCACCCATGTGGCAGAATCTTTCAGGATTGCTAAACCACTACTAAACCAGTTGAGTTTCTCATGGATGGGCCAAAAAGACATGCTACTACTCATAGCTTTACAACCTACTGATCTCTGAAAGCCCTATGACTCAGTCGCATGTGACAATGGCTAAAATGGCAGAATAGTAAGTTGATGGTCTGTGCTCACACCTATATTTCCATAATTATGCTATTGTGTGCATATCGCCATGTACAAAGTTGAAATACTGAGTTGATATAAGGTAAAATAGCCTGTAGTTTCATGGAGGTGAAAGATTCAACATTCAACATGTTTTTAGTGGATTCAACATACGTCCTCATTGTCATGTCTGTTGTATCTATAAAGAGTGTGTCGACCTGTCTCTAGATCCCTTTATGAGGGCCTCTGGTGTTTAATTGAACAGTCACGGTCCATCTGAGGTCTATCACCAATCAAGGCTCTGACTACTGACATCGGCCTGTTTGGCCTGTGGAGTTGACTGCTTCTGAGGCACCTAACGTGATTTTGTGATGGTTGACTTGAATGACTGCAGCTGCACACATTTTTCATCACCTGCTCACAGCTCTGTCCCTTCATTGCCCAGAACAACCCGCCAGGAGAAGGGACATCCCCAGGAGCCTCAGTTGTCTTGGTTACATGACATTCGGAGTGCACTAATCAAATATAGGTGGTAGCTCTGAATTTGGATTGCAAATGTATACCTCTCTGTAGAGGCGTGTTGCCACCCATGTGTCCCCTCCCTTCTTTGGGCCCCCAATCATAAAGACCTGTTTTTTTCTGTCCTGCTCGGATGATGAGTTTGTCATGGCGCTTATTTTGTTGTGATCTTTGAGATCATTTTACATCTCCAGACAGAACAGGGTTTAGCTAAATGGCTAGCTTTGGCACTAATCTGTCTTGATGCCTGTTAGCAGTTCTCAAGTTATCACTTCACTGTTTTACAGTCTGGGGAAAGCCTCATATACTTAATGAAACGCCACCAAAAATACAAAATAGTGGTTTAGATTTGGTTCCCCAACAGTCTAAAATAGACTGCACTGTCTGGATGGGAATGTTTGCATGTCTACCTCAGCTGTCTTGTTGTTCCTGCTTAGTCCTGTCTCTGTGTGTATTTACAGAAGTTACACATGGGCAGTATTCCTGTTGTGGCGCCCCTCAGTCTACGCCATTTCTTGTTTTACATCTCTAGATTGGTCACAGTGGTTATGCATTGAATCTATTGGGGGAACAGCCCCCCTCCATTTTCCCCTGCCCCTCTGACCCCCTGACTGTCCTTATGGCTGTCTTATTTCTTAGGGTGTGGACTCAAGACGCAGCACCCATTAGAGCCTGCCTCATTGAAAGCAACGCTAATGTGACCGTTTGCTTGATTGAGAGAGAGGAAGAGGGAAGCACGGCTGTGTCCTGTGTTACAATGGGCCTTTGTCTGGTCACTCCTGGCTGAATTAACAGGGTTTATTTAATTGAGATGGCAGTGTGACGACAACGACACAGGCTATTGATGAGCTTGTGTGCAAGAGATCAGGATCTTTTAGCAGGGGTGAATGGGGAATCTGTTGTGATTTGGGACCAGTACCAGCCCAAGTACCATAGAACTGAATTCATAAAGCATTGCTGTGTGGAGCAAAGTTCAAATGTTTGGTCAAATTTAAATGTAAATTAGAAGATAGAAAATAGAAGATAGAAAATAGCAGAAAAGTGATACACCATACATCGTTATTGGCATGAGAGCAGAAAGACATACTCTGTACTTGTAACAACTCCACCCATGAGAAAGTGTGCCCAGTTTACTAGAGCATGTCCAGAGCTTTGCTATTTTTAAAAGTTCGGCATTGGCGTCAGATCACCATGGTGAATTTTGGGCACATAGAAAAAAAAAACCTGAAATGAGATTTTCATAGTAATGCACATGAGTTCCTTCCTTACCATAACACCATACATAGGTGAGTATGGAACACAGTTTACTAGAAGAAGGCATAAGGCAGGCCATGCACCCACATGGCACTGGAGTAGCAAATACTCCTGTTATGATGGGTTAAATGAAATCCTTGGCTGATGATGCATGCTGTAGTTCCTCTAGTTGTCTTATTATTATTGCAATGCAACATGCATGAATTTGCTGTGGCTTCTCTGAAAAGTTGTGTGGTTAAAGTGCAGGGATTGTTGAAAACTGAATAATTTCAGTGAATTGATTAGTGACACTTGTTTACGAATTAGGCCTTCTCCGTTATAGTTTGCACTGATTTGGGAATATTATTGTCCCCAGCATTTTCCTGAAGGATTTTGTGTATGGGGTTTTCTGTGTTGCTTGTACAGGAAATTGTCAAAGTTTCATGCCCTTGCAATATTTACAAGGGAAAAAAATCTTGTGTTTGCAAAATAAAGTTCTCGGAAGGACTGATGATGAAACAATTTGTGGAAATGGGTGACGGATGCGCCCACAGTAACAGTTCAGTCTTAAAGCAATGTGTTTTTGGCAATTATGTCCATTTTAATTATTTTTCTAAACATTTGGGCATGACCAATGTACTGTAGGACTGAACAAAATGTCTATCACTGTTGTTGTTTTACATTAGAAAGGATATAGGGCTGTTGCCACATTGTCCATGTTGAGTTGTAGTGAGTGTTTGCACACTGAACACCAACCACATGACCCCATGAGATAAGGTTTCAGTCTTGGCTGACTGCTGGCCTGTACTTTGGAAGGCCATCACCTCTTTTGACCAGCCAGGCACAGTCCTATCTGTGTGTGTGGGGTGGGGTGGGGGGTTAAAATAAAGAGATATTGATATTAAGTCAATGATAAACATCGCTGCCCATTGTTTTGCTCCCCTATTTTGCCCTGCCTGAATGTTTGGCACTTGGATTTGCATTAGTCTGTTAGACTAGAAACTTTGATGTGGTATGATTTTGGGTTAATGTGATTTGGTATCACATTATATGCTACATGGTGGTGGAATTCATAGATTGCATTTTAGACAAGGCCGATTTAGTCCTGTTAGCTTCATCTGACTTTTGATAAGCAAGGATCACAACTTAAATTCTGTCAACATGTCTGTGAGGAGCCTGCACCACCTCTACATAAAACAGCTAGTCACCCTTATTTCATAGTGACATGAAGTAATCAGCCTAATAAGGGTCTAGCACTCAAAAGCACAATTCTCAGTTAAAAATATCCTTTTGAGCTATTTATCCACTTGTGCCAAATCAGGCCATTTCTCAGTCTGTTGTAATAAGTTAAACTCTGAATGAATTGCCCAACACCAGTTTGCGGGGGTCTAAATGCAGCTTTAGGCAATTTGACTCACTGCTACATTTTGACTTGATCAATGAAATGATCAGCAAAGTAAATGCTGCTGCCTCTATAAATACTACTGCTACTCTTCTCACCAGCCGAGTCCACTGTGTTGATCTAGGCCTAACTGTCTCTGTGTGAAGTCTGAATTTGTTTTCTGAAAATGAACTTCCTCAACAGGCAGGAGGTGTTTCCTTCCCTCCCGGCCCTCTGTTTGATACTGTGAGGCGAATACTGAGCACTACTGAAACATTACTAGAGCAAAAACAACTGCTCCTTTGTATAAGGAGAATGTGGGGCCAATTGTAATGCCTTTGTGCAAGCTTTCTTGTTTGCTTTCACCTCAGGCACTCAGTAGATCCATTTTTATTGTCGAGTAGTTTTATTTGAAAAATGTGCTGGAACAATAGCCCATGTCGTAACTGATATTTTATTTTTGTTTTTGTTCTATAGTTTGACCTTCCCAAAACATTGAATTGGACTGCCACTCAGCTACCTACCTCACATTGACAGTCTCCTTTTTCTCTCTCACTTTTTCTCCATGTCCCATTCACATTTTCAGAGCAACAAAATGGCTTTACCCAGACAGGGGTTGTTGCCTAAATATCAGTTAGGGTTTCAAATTACAGCCCTTGCTGTGGGGTTTTGTGACACACCTTTGTGTATCTATTACAGAGGTGTAACTGGTTTGTGTCAACAGGTTTGGCTCTTGTGAAGAGGGTGTGGCGTGAGTACACCTGTGTACGGACTCTTGGCAGTTTCACAGTCTATCATAGTCCTTTTTGTTTAGTTCACAAATCTTGTTCTACTGTTGTTGACATGAGCATAGTAAGTTGTAAGCTACATAATATTCTACCTACAAAACTGAATGTTTTGGTGTAAGGTGCAGGTAATGTACAGCATGCCTTTATGGCACCCAGAGTGAGTGGTGTCACGACATCCAGGTTGGTGGTGGTTTTTCCCAACGCTCTTTGTCAGACAGGTTTGTGGAGAATGGGGTAGACTGCTGTCCTCAGCACTTTCCGCCTGTATTGATCTCCCCACATTAGGCTCTCTCTTCATGCACAGACATGAGCACAATTGCTTCCCTTACAGCGTTGGCTGCCGTGGCAACTGAGTCCTGGTCATGAGAGTGGCTCCCAGAAAACATCTCAACCAGGACCATGTCATTTTGGCGCCGCTATTATCCATCACTTTTTTCACAATCCCATGTACATATTTGACATATTAAGGCTCGATTTGCCACTAAGGGCTATCTCCATATGTCTTTGTGTATTTTTGAATAGAGGGTAAGTGCTTAACAGGATAAAAGAGCAGTTTGAAAGGGAAAAAATGTGCCTTGGCACCTGCTGTTAGTGCCTGTCTGTTTGCACATGAATATGATTGGGCTGGCGGTGCGCTGGGCTATTTTAACTTGCAGATGAGCTGTTGGGTCAGCAGCAGTGCAGCTTTGGTGTATTTTCAAGGATGAGCTGCAGTCAACAGGCCAGTCCTGCTCATTAGCTCCCTCTCCCCCTCCACTCTTTACACACTAGTGTCCCATTATGCATCGCATCCCCAGCCGCCTCTCTTTGTTGCCTTTTCATAAGAGCCATGATAACGGCGATAATGCTTACAGCAGTGATAATTGACCGACGGTAATCATGGTAAAACGCTTCCTGTGTTTGGACGGATGCTAGGCAGCTTTTTTTGTCTGTCTACCCTCTCTGTTGATATTCAAATAGCAGTGTTTTGGAGGAGCCACTCAGAAGAGGATAAGTACTCTACAGCACCCTAGGGCCCAACTGAGAGGTCAGGGGTGTGCCTTAAGGTTAATCAGTGGTCTGTTACTTTGCCCAGGCCAAGACTTCATCTGAACTACAAGCAACAAAATTGAGCCAAGGTTACAGCCGTTCATGGTTTGTTTAAAGGTGAAAGAGGAACCAACTGGGTATTTACAGTTGACTCTTGCTACAGAAAACACTTGGGCCACACCTGTTTATCAAGCTGTTTATGCCACACCTGTGCTGGCATGGGTTGTGCTGTAATCTGTGACCTAAATGCTTTCCGTCAGCAGGTATTGACTAGTCATGGATCTAGACTTATAGTCACGAAGAAGAGCCTCACCCGGGGCTTCCTGGCAGCTCCGTTGGCTCAGTCACCTACCGTAGAGCTGTAATGTCCTGTCTTTGAATCCAGCCTGGGACCCTTGTCACATGGCATCCATGTCTCTCACCCATCCTCCCAGTCTCTCTGCTGTGAGCTTTCTAAGAACACAGAAATCCCATAAAATAATCATTTTTTTATACAGCCTTAGCCACAGCTTAACCATTTTTATGTGTAAATGTGTAGCCTAACAGCTCACAAAATGGTCTAATGTTGTTTTATCAGCAGTTGTTTTTGACGGGGGGTGAGTGATGTTTTCTTTTAAGACTAGAGACCTGTCTGTCTGCCTTGTCCCTTTTCTGTTTCTAAATTCACCTGGAGTCACCTGTCATGTAAAGGGATATCTATTTGTGTTTTGGGCTCTGAGCGGAGCTTTTCTTTTAACACAAATGGGCAGTTGTCTCGCTCCCTGACTTATCTCTCTGTACTTTGCGGAGAGCTGTTATTCATCATAGACTGAAGATAACTTATATAGCCCACCTCACCATTCAATCTCTGCTCTTCCTGTCTCTCTTTCTCCTTCTGTCTCTCTCTTTCTCTTGCTCATTGCTTCCATAAAAGGACTTCCCTATTGTTAAGCCCTCTTCCTACTGTATGTTCATACTTCCTCTCTCCTGTAGTCCCTGGCATTCCTCTGACTGTGGTGTTGACTGCTCCCTCGATGTTCCTTTTTGGTAGTGATCAGAATTGCTTTTATTCACAGGCTTCACAAGGAATTTGACCTGGTCAGTTGGTGCTGATGCATCACAAGACAGACAATATAGGACTGACAGACTAGATGCAGCACAAAATGTAACAGGATCTCACATATAGAGCAGACGAGACACAGTATGGCAGCAGAATAAACACAAACAAAGCTGAAGAATAGATGGCCTTAAATCTCACTGTACACTAAAATGTGTTTTGTCTGCATATCTATGTATTTATCCCTTCATTGAGAGTGGAGTTGTCATTTTATTAATGCGCTAATGACTCTCCCCGCCCCCCTTCTCCTCACTGGCTGGCTCTGAGAAGCGTGCGTGCATGCGAGTGCATGTGCGTGCACCTCCCTCTTCTGTCTTACCCACCCTGCAAACCCTCTTGTACAGTTTGACCCAATTCCTGTCTTATCACAGCAGTGAAAAGATATGCCTCTCCACTCTGCCTTTCTCCCCCACCATCCAGCCCTACCCCATCCCAGTCCTGATCCGGAGCATCCCAGACCACCCCAGACCGGGGCATCTGGTGTCCGCACACAGTACAGCAGGAGCATTTCGTTACAGGGTGGCTGCGCAGTGGTTGTCGGTGGCAGAGCCAGCCAGGATGGATTACTTATTTTCCCATTGACTCTTTGTTTGGCGGATTTCTGCTCTTAATTGAAGGGACGGCATGGTTGTCATGGTGACACCGAGGACTTAGATTAAAGCTTGTTGTGAGCTGAGCCGAGGAGTGATCTCTTTGTGCTCTTGGCCTCATCAACCAGCGTGAGAGACCGTAGGCTTCCTGTTACGGCATTACAAACTCATTCAAATTTATTTTGTCAGTCGGATGTTCCAATAAATTCAATAAAGCGTTGTGATGACAGTGTTAGATTGGCAGGTATCTGGATAGTCATAACATAATATAACATAATCACAGTAAAATGGTGAGAAAAAGAATCGATTTCAAGAACAAAGTAGACAGATATTAGACTAATGGAGCATACATGGCCATCCGACCGAGCTTTCTCATTATTATGTTGTGTTCCTTTCCAAAGAAAAGCATTGATTGTTGGTTTGTTGAGGCAGAATTAAGGTGTTCAAGCAAGGTTGGTCACAGACTGGGTGCTACCAGGAAGACAGTATTGAGCTCAGCTGCTAATGACAATTTTACATTTTTCAATGAGACTACCATATGGGATCATTCAGTACAAATGTGTTTACTTCGGTTCTGGATTTTCAGAGGCCTGATCTGTTGACCTCCAGGCAAGACCATCCAAAAGGTTTTGTTGCTAGAAGTTTATTTTTTCAGAAACTGGTATCACCCTCGTGTTAGCATTTTTTAGTAGTGCTATTCCAAGTTGGTATACATTGAAAGAACCTCTGCCAAAAGAACCAGGTGAAAGTTAAATACACATTTTGGTAACTAACATTTTTGTAACTGTGACACTAATACAAACACAATTTAGCAACCACTAATGCTAAATGAATTGATGTGAATTGTGAATTGAGTGTGTGTTACACTTTAAATCAACTGTTATCAACAGCATTGTCCCCCATTGTCAGGATAAGACATAGCCACTGGTACAAAGGGTAGTTCTAGCCAAGCAGTTTGATTGGTCAAATTGGTGATGAAACTGTGCTTTATGAGTCTATAAAACACACCTTGTCCTTTAATGAAAAAGTCAGAATCAGCATTCTATTGCTATGTGTGTTTGAGCAGCTTGGCATATATTGCTTATGAAGCTGTAGTGAGTGACCAGTAGCACATCGCTCCAGTGTACCAAGAGGAAGGTGTACTCCAATAGAATGAGATGCATGGGATACATTCTGAAGTACATAGGGTTGTGCAATAGTACTTGATATATTTGGTTACTAAGCTAAATAATGATAAACAGGACATTGAACTGGCTCTACAATACATGGCACAAGTGCTTCATTCCTAGACACATTTCTTGTCATGACCGTAATCACATTCACTACCCTCTTGGCTATTTTTGCTGTTGTACAAGATAGTATGTCGACTGTACTCATTCTATGCACTTGCTGCATCTAAAGGTTTAACACTGTCTCACTGTGAAAAAGTATCCTCCTTCAAATTATGGGGTCTTCTTTGGTGGTGCTTATCACATAGGTCTACTGGCAGTGTTAATTTTCCTAGTGCTATTAAATGACTGAGGCCACCCAGGTCTTCAGCCTCTCTTTGCCACTTCATCTGGCATGTGGCCTTGGTCCTGGCTGAATGCAGATCAGTGCTTAAGAACCATCCACTCTGTGAGATGGAGGCACTCCACTCATTCCTGTAGTTGGGGTCTTGATTTTTTTCTGGATGGTGTCATGCTCATTTACACTTAACGAGCAGCTGCATCTTGTCTGAAATGAGGTGGGCGTCAAGGAGTGGAACCGTAAGTTGGTTCAGTTGCTCAAGAGGACCTCCTCGAAGGTCCTTGGTTGGAGTCTAAAGGGGAGAGCGGAGAGGCTCTCCGTCCTTGTGAGGCGCGCAGGAGAGAGGCAGTGAGAGAGGGTCAGGAAGTGGAATGAGAGCAGACAGCCACAGCTACAGGGGGTGTGCCCCCGGGGAAACCTTAGGAAAACAAGTTCAGCGGTTGGAAGAGCACATCATTCCAATGTGTCGCATCCAGTTATTTTACACTGCCAGCCATGTTTGGAAATCAGCTTACCATCAAAAACTGTGGTTTTGTCAAGTCTTCTGTGTAGCCTGTCTGTGTTGGCTATTTAACATTAACAGCTTTGTTCTTTTTCTCTCTAGACCTCCTTGATTTAATGGGTCCAATCATTGGGATGTCACCAGATAAGAAAACGGAAATTCCGGGTATGCAGGAGGAGCGGACAGGACTCAGAGGCGTGTGTGGTGCGGGAACACTGCCTGAGGCGGAGTGTGCATCCAGTCCATTGGCCACCAGTGTGGATCGTACTGGAGGCTCTGAGGATGAGGAGCTAACCAACCTCAACTGGCTGCATGAGAACCTGCTCCAGAACTTCACTCTGGGGGGACCCGAAGCTCAGCCCAGTGGCAGCCCCCTCTTCGACATAGAGGGGGACCAAGGGGCCAACCAGGGCCCGTCATCGTCCTCATCGTCATCACACAGCAGAGGCAGAGAACGGGACTCGTTGAAGTCGAAGCCCCCGTTCTCTTTCTCTCTCCTCATCTACATGGCTATTGAGCAGTCGCCCAGCAAGTCTTTGCCTGTCAAAGAGATCTATGGCTGGATTCTTGAGCACTTCCCATATTTCTCCAGTGCCCCCACTGGCTGGAAGAACTCAGTGCGTCACAACCTATCCCTGAATAAATGCTTCCGCAAGGTGGAAAGGAGCTTGGGAAAGGTAGGTTGGCAAGTTGTCCCTTAGCTTTCATACACTTCACACATGCAAAACTAGAAAAGTGCAGTATTTACTTAGTTTGACTTTTCTTCAATGCTTAGTGGGTTCTAACAGGAGTAATTTTAGCTGCTGTTGTCAGTGTAGCTTAACTAGATGATGTGAGCTTGTTATTTCCATGTGCCCAAACTGTGTCTGTGTTGTTTAGCACACTACTGTTGGTGAACAGCGTGTTGCAGTAGAGAGCTGCAGTGTGGCTCATGTGACAGTGCCTGGGACTGTAACACAGCCGCAGGGACCTCTGACTCTGCTGCGATAACGGTGGAATCCAGTCAAGGTCACAGATCCTCCTTCAGAGGAAGTGCAAACACAGCACACTACGATAGGACTTTATCTCTTGAAGCACAACAAGGTAGTGCAACTCTTTCACCAGAGGGAGAAGCTGCCCACACTGCAGCAAACATGACCAAGAGTATAGAGATGAGAGGGTAGGAAGATTCTTTGTCAGCCTGTCCTGGCACAGAGTTATTTGTCACCCATGACCGTTTGTTTTGTTGCTGCATATCCACAAAAATGCAGAAGTTATCCTTCTCATACGCACATGCTTGTGGCAAATGTATAAGCACATTGTGCATATCCTGCACAATGTGCCGGAAATGTGCACTTCTAAACATGTATGTGAAATGAATATGAAATGACAAATTCACAAGTGTTTGATATTTCCATGTGGGTTGTGGCCATGTTGGCCTTTCCACCATCCCTATTTGAAAAAAAAAAAAAAAAAAAACTTTGGATGAAATTATCTACTCTTAAATATTTTCTTCTCTACAATATAGTTTACATTTGTGCTCCCATTTGTGCAACATAAGTCATGAGTCAGACTTGAACACACAACTTTGTCCGCACGATATACCTTATTACACTGATCCACGGAGTGACACAGAGTTGCCATCATGAGCTTCAGTATGAGTGCTGACTTGTGGCCAGCAGAGCCGTGCTGCCAAGGCTGTACCCGGCTGAGAGCTGATATTTTCCCTCCACGGGAGGGGACGGTGGTTAGCGCCCAGCGAGTAGCAAACACGGTGCAGTGCAGGCCGCTCAGCATGCAGGTGCACAGCATGAGCCCTTCTTCTACTGAGACCAGCACCAGTTTCACATGACACTGCCTGGTGGTTTCCGTCGCCATGGTGACATTTCCTTCTTCCTGCATCAGAGCTGGTTGGTAATCTGAGTCAAGGTTATTCTCCTCCCTCCCTCCCTCCCCTCTGTCGCTTCTCCTCTCAGACTGGGTAGGAATACACCACCATGCGATAAGGCGACAGTTTGCACACTCCCATACGTTCACCAACAGACAAACTCATTCCTCACACACTGCCCTGGAGTGATCGTTTCCTCCTTTTGTTGAGCCAGTTAGTGACTGAAGGAATTCCTAGTAAAACGTTTGCGATTTTCACGATCTGTATTGATGTCTCAGGGTTCTTCAAAGAAAATGTGCCTTTCATGCGAAATGTAATGGAATTTGATAGAACAGCATGATTTCAGTGCATTCTGTATATTATTATTATTATTATTATTATTATTATTATTATTGTTATATATTTATTTTAATATAAGTAACCGAACAAACATAAAATCAAGACTTTGATTCAAATACAAATTCCTGTAACCATCTGTAGCCACAGGGTTCTTAGTTTACATTTATTCTAACATGGGGCAATAAGTTTGACTGTGCCCTCTCTCGCTCTGCTGCAGGCCAATGGAAAGGGTTCTCTCTGGTGTGTTGACCCTGAGTACCGACCCAACCTGATCCAAGCCCTTAGGAAGCAACACTTCCCTGCTGCACATGCCTTCTGCACACCACCCGCCTCCCCACCCAGGTGAACCTTCACAACCGCCGCTATTCTGTGAATGTACTGAATTATGGATGGATGTACTGGTTTTGATAGTAGGATATCGTTTGATTTAACCAAAATTGGTACAAAATCAGAATCACCTTTGTTCACCAGATTTCATGTGCGTTTCTGTTTTATTTTGGGGTCACTGGTGATTTTTATTTGTGAATTCTCTGGTGATTGATCTTTTTTTTTTCTTCTTTTTTTTAAAATGATGAAATGAGTGTTTTGCAGGACCACAATTGTCTTTTCTTTGATCTTCCTTTGCATCCTCAATAACTGACCCTTCATGTCCTTTGTTTGCCCACTGCAGTGCCTCCTCACCTCCTCGCCACCTCTTCCTGCAAGGCTGTTCATTCAAAGGTGAGACCAATGCAATCTACCTGTCTCAGTCCTTCTTTCTGTCTTCTCGGGTAAAATACTCAAAAAGCTTCGTTGAAAGTTTGGGTACATCAAATAAAAGATGCCTGCCCAATGAGAACCGGCAGCTTCTTAGAAATGTCAGTCAATGCAATTCTAGCTTCTCTTTTTGCATTATTTTGATTATGTTGCACATTTCAGTCACAGAACATTCAGCATCACTATGCTTTTATCCTCAACATTTGGGTGGCATTTTTTTTCTTTTAAGTCATCGAAGCCTCATGCAGATCATAATGGCGAGAGCTCCCAGTCTGTCTCAGCCCCCTGTCCCCCCCCCCCCCCCACACCTCAGCCTCATGGTAACCTTGACGACAGGCAGAGGTTCTGCTGGTGCTGAGTGTCGAGCACTCAGTCTCAATGTAATCATTAATTATTTAGAGCCCCAGAAGTGAGCTACGGGGCTTTTAGACACTGAAAAAATGGGATGCACTGTAAATATCTATAGCTTGATGTCATCCTCTGATTTGTTTAGGTGAATCTTTCCTTCTGCATATCCAGTTCTTTTGCTAAGTCTTGGTGGGATCACAAGTTTCTGTGTGAAAACCATTGGAAGAACCCCTGCCTCCTCCTAGAGGCCCCTACCCTGCTTTAACACCTCAGGACTGACCATCATGCATGTTCTCTCCTCTTCCAGAGTCTGATATTGATGCTGCCACTGCCATGATGCTCTTAAACTCCGCCCCCGGGCACCACGTCGACCCATGTAAGAGACTCCACTCCCCAACCAACCATGCTTTCACCTCACCTCACATGCCACCCTACCACTGCTTAAATGTCCTATTACTTTTTGTGGTATTTAATTTGTCACCTGTACCTCACCTTATTTTTGTTTTAAGCATATTTTTGCTTCTTGTCAAAAAAGCAGGCTTAGTGTGAAGTGTTTTTCCTGTGGGCACAGTTTTTGTGAAACGTATTTATACAACTATTGATATTTTATATATATATATATAGTTGTATTGGTATAACGTTTTTGGAGACTGCTGAAATGTAACTTTGCCACTACCCAATATCAGAAAATCTTGTAAGTACAAGATAATTCAGCAGAAGCTGTGAAGCATTTAATTTCCCCTGTGTTTTTGAATGTGTTGATTAAGTAAGATGCTCATGTTGTTGATGTTGTTAATTTTTATCAAACTTAATCGCTGCTATTATCAAAACCCACTCTATAGTAGTCATTTCTTCTTGCTTTTCAATATTTCTGTATGCTCATCTCTCTTCCCATCTTCTGCTCACTACAGGCGATTCTGATAGTCCACTGGACCTGTCCAGACCCGACTCTGTTCTGGTGAGCAGCGATCCAAAGCAGGACCACAACTACAGTAGCATGGCCCTGCAGCGTTGCTCCTCCCGCTCCTCTTCCTCTTCTCTTTCCTCCCTGGACGAGGGAGGCTGTGACCGTGGGCAGACCCGCCGTGCTGGCAGCGAGGGCTTCCACAGCGACGAGGACTCCGACCTCTGGGATGAGAGGGGTGGCCACCATCGCACACGACACGCACCCTCCATTAAGTGGCCCGCAGGCAAGAGGGCGCGAAGTGAGGTCAAGCCAGAGCTGGACGAGGAGCTGAAGGAGGCAGCTGGCTCTCTGCTGCACCTTGCTGGTATACGCAGCTGCACGGAGGGTTCCAAACGCACTGTCAAGAGCAAAAAACTGAACAGGAAATGAAGATGTTTTCTTTTTTTTTCTTTTTTTTTTCCATCAGACTCCTGACCCTGTGAACCCTAACCTCTGACCCCTGATCGTGTGTCCCAGTGTGCCTCCTTCTCCTTATCTGATCACTGATTGGCCATTTTGAGCCTTTTTTGTTTGGTATATTCCTGTCCAACAAAACAAATGGCAATAGTATCGTTCACACAGGAGAACAAAGCCATATAGAGACTTTTGTAACTCGGGGGTAACTGCTGGGGTGGGTGTGTGGGCTACGGAGAAACATCATAATACCTATCCAAAATGACCTGCCTGCTTCTGTTGGATTAGATGATTGTGATTTAAGGATTTTCCTCTGAAAGACAAAATGGGAAAAGCTGAAGGTTTTATAACTCAAAGCGTTGCATGCTTCCTCCTCAAACCTGTATTCTCTTCCAAGTGAACCTATTTATGAAGCGAATGAGTGCATGTTTGTAACAAACAAAATCTAACCTCCTGGTGTAATCAATTTCTCCTTTTTGTGCTGAAGAAAAAAGCCACTGGTTTGAAAGGAATTCTTAATCTACAAATCTTTAAAGAGAGATGCAATAATTAATCCACAACCTTAACTTTTTGACGTTATTTAATGGTGGTATTTTTCAGAGTTGAGTACACTGGTTAAACTTTACAATTAAGACAGTGAATGAAGTAGTATTATGATCTAATGATCAGCTAAACTTATTACACATCTGTCTCCTTCAGGATAAGCAAGATGTGGAAATGGCGTTACTCTGCCACTGCCAAATTTAGTTGCGACGTTAGCTATACTACTTTACTGCTAGGCTTTGTGAGGCCATTCCAGTGCTATACAAAGGAAAGCTATTCCCTTTTTCCTGTCACCCGCCTCTCATTCATCAATATGTGTTTTTTTTTTTCATGTTTTATGTGCAAACTCAAAACATTACATGTATTTGTTTCTGCTCACAACCTATGCAAAGTGAAGCAACTAATCTGACCACCTAATGGCAGATGTTGACCGTGTGCTAGCATAGGTTACTCATGGGTCTGTTTGTGTGTCATACATGTGAGATGCAGCACATGTTGACTAGAGCTTGAGATGATGGGTGTGACAGAAAAGTGTTTGAGATAGTCAAACTAACTGCCACTGTTTCAATCCAAATATTTTTAACGACAAAGTAGTCCTACTGCTCAAATGAATCTGATTGGTGTAATGAAAGATCTAACTCCTCCTTGCTACAGCTACACTTCACAGTTAATTATAAGAGAGCTCTTACTTGATAGGATTGGACTCTGATGCTTGCTTTTGGTCCTATTGAGTATAGAGTTGGTTAATGGGCAGGAGCGGAGACAACAGTAAATTACCACAGCTTCTAGCCACGTCATTTGGGTTTATAGTTTGATCACACCTCCCTATGTGTTCTCTTCTGTTTTGAACCACAAAAATTACAAAATTATACAGCTAATTTTCCATTTGGCTGATCTTGTAGCCAAGGTAATTCGCTATTAGCGCGGGGGGATTGTTTTGTTTCAAATAAAGGAAATGTAGAGGGCGGAGGGAGAGCAGATTTGAGTGTGAAGAACGATCAGGGGATAATATAGCCAGGGAGAGTTGGAGAAGGTGCACGTGCAGTGTACCTGTGCAGTCGCTTGCAGGCAAGACGTCGCAGACTTGTGCTGCGCCGACGTACCCCTGGTTCTGACTGGCCAGTGTTGTCACCTCCTCGTTCTTCCTCCTAGAACAAAATAAGGAAGTGCACACTCACTTCTCAAGCTGTGAAATGGGGCGTTTATTGTCAGTTGATTGCATGTTGTTCAGTGAGGGGAAGTTACAAGTGACTTATGAAAATGGCCACAGTCCTCATTTGAGCTTTTATAGCGGCTGCATACAAGCAGCCGTGCCAGAAAGTATGGACATGCACAAGGGTAACAAACTCAACATTTTATCACACTTCTTCTCACAAGGAAAAATGTTAGACTAGCTCACATGTTGTTGCAATGACTGTTAGTATAGCTTGCATGACCAGTGCCAAAAAAATTTCTTGTGCCACTGATGTGAAACTGTAAAGGCCATGGTCACCATGTTCCCCTGTTCCCAGTATTTAGAGTAACAGTGCCCTAGTTTTCAGAATCATTGTAACAGGAAATCGGAGAGGACTCTGACCAGTATAGTGACTTAATCAACCCTTTGGTTTGTCTCTGTTGCTTTAGAGTGGGAGCTGTACTTGGATGTAAGCTGCAGTTCCCAATCACATTAACATACACTGGTCTTGTTTAGCTGTGAAACGAAAGAACAAATTGTTGTTCATTAATCATCACCTTATTTATGACGTTAATTTATGGGATTATTGAATGCATACTCTATCAAATACTGGTCATTTAAAATGAATGACTCCTTGCCAGGCACATTTGTTTTCTCCCTCTGTGAAATCCTCTTTAGAAGTCTGTTTTCTTTTTCTCCTCAGTTTATTTTTTACAGCAATACACTTTTTTCTTTCACTGTTTTATAGTGATTAAGTATTTTGCCAATGTCTTTTGTCTATAGAGTGGGTGTTTTCAATTTAACCATGACTGCCAGGTTTTCCTGATGTTTTGTTTTGCTTTTTGTTAGACTGGATAGAAAACAATTGATTAACATATTGATCCTGAAACCTTATGTTGCCAAAATTGATGTACAGCAGGGGTAGACATTTCAGATGAACAGACATTCCCCATGTAGAATTTCTTTTAAGTTGATTTGATCATTTTTACATTTGTCTGAGGTATGGTTTATATTTAGATATTTTGACTAAGTAGTCACAAATTTGAAATTAGCTGTCAATCGTATCATATATATAAGGATCATTGTCATCATCTAAAAAATGTTTTACACCTAACTGCCACTGATAACTCATGCTTCCAGGTATTGTTGTGTGGTGTTGAAAACTGTTTTCAACACCTTCGAAAACTGGAAAAGACTAACTTAGTCCCCCAGGCTGCTGCTGTGTAGTTTTTCAGACCTATGTTAGAGTGTAGGGAGGACTGGTAAGAAGTTAGAGAGACTTCTAGAGGAAATCCTACTTGTTCTTTCTGTAGCACTTGCAAAAGAAAGGTTCTGTTGGTCTCAAAGTGACATTAATTCTGACTCAGAGTAAATGTTTATCTGTGGATGAGCTACCTAATAGATATGGGGTCCCAGGACATATACAACCCAAAAGCTGCATACAATTGCTTCATTGCTTGACAGTTGTTATTGATTATGTGATTTTCAAAATTCTGTTGCAATTATTATGGTTATGATGAACATTTTGTTGCATTTGACTAAGTAAAGCTGCCAACCCAGTATCAGTTTGTGTCAGTCGTCTGCCATGTCTGTTAGACAGACACACCTTTTGGTTTTTGTATGCTAACCTCTGTTGATAAAATGTTTATAAGATTTATTTTCGCCAAAGATATGCAATTGCATTATATATGGTATTACAAAACAATAATAAAAACCTGTTTTGTTTTATCACTGCATCAGTTTTTTTTCTGTCTCCGCTGTCCACATTTTTAACTGTCAAATGCTCGACACGACAAATCCACGACAAATGAAAGCCATCACCTTATTTTATTAGTCAGTACTGTGTTGCTAAATATTTGATCATCATTGCCACCTACTGTGTAGGTCACAAGATTAAAATCCTGGCTAATAATAGTCCATTCTTTAAAATAGCTAGCTCTCCATGTTGCTGGTTTCTCAATTTTCACATAACTGTGTTACAGCTTGCAAATATTTTACCACCAAACCCAGCAGTTCAGCCCTGTTTTGACTGAGCAAGCTGTGCTCTGCGCTGCATGTGGTGGCTCCACCGTGATTTCCATTTTTCTCCTGTATGTCTTTGCGAAAGCATCAACATCAACATGGCGGGTTGCCAGAAATGCACCTTTGACTAATGTAGATTCCAAGGCTCTGATAGTGATGGATGCGTCATCAGACGTCCTAACGACACCTCCCTGTAAGTTAATTAGTCATGGAGGACTGTGGGATGAACACAGCGTGACCCTGAACAAGAGGTTGTCTGACTAGCCTCAGGCTCATTGGCACAGCTCTATTGTTCAATGGAGTCCTGTGTGTCTACTGGAAGAGGGGGGCTTCTCCCTACTGACTGCCTCAATTCAGCTGGAAATCAGAGCAGCACCACCTCCCCCTCTCCCACGTGGCCCTAGCAACCACGCCACGCCAGCAGTTGCTAGGCAACCAGACAATGCTGGAGCCACTGGCTGTGGTGTGCGTGTGAGAGAGAGTTTGTGTTATGCCTGTATACATTTAAGATAAAAAAACAATATAGAGGAAAGGGTTTTTTGGTGCTAAACAGTCAGACAAGCAAGTCTTGTCTTGGTGAATGCAATGTGCATTACAGAATTAACAGCTGGTAGAATAAGACATCCAGTTATGATTCATTTAAAGACGTGGTGATACTATGATGACTGTGGTGAACATTGAAAGGGATTATTATGGATAAAGTGAAATGAGTCATCTAGGATTTCAGCAATGATAGTTTCAGTGCATTTCATAAGCAACGTCTCATTGCACTTCTATGTTAAATGAGGCCATTGGCATTTTAAGTGGGAAAACACAAATACTATCCTACACAGGGGTACAGTGACCCACTTGTGATTTAGACCCCACAACACGTTGGCATATCTGCTACTACAATCAAACCATTCCATAACATGTGGAAAGTCATAGAATATTACTAAATGAGTTTTCAATGACATCTGAAAAACATTTAATTCTAAATGGCATGTTCCTTAAAGGAAAACACAGAGGCAGGATGTTTGGTATGCTCCCGGATCCAGTACATGTATCTGGATTCATTATTTTGAACAGCATATGAATTTAGTCAAATTACCGCACTCGATCTCACTGTAGACTCATTTAGTCGTACTTTACATAATTAATACCAGACTTATTACGATCTCGATTTTGCTTTTTAATTTTTCTATTAAACCTTCAAACGCTAGAGGGCGCCAACCTTGCACTCTCTCACCAGCTTTTCGTGTTTCGAACTTTGAACCCTGAGCTTGTGTCTCCGGTTTCATCCGAGGCTTTTTTGCTAATGAGGATTAGAAAATGAAAGTATTTCGATGTGACTTTGGGGGAAATGCCAATGCTGTTATTCAGTGTAAATAGCAGTTACAGTCTCTTAAATACAATTACCGGGTAATATCGGCTCATACGGCTGATGTCAGTTATCTCTAGATGTGACTCGGTGTTGGGATTTGTTTTGCTAGATAGCTGTTAGCAAGTTAGCTGGCTCTGTTACTGCTAATGGTGTTAGCCGAGAAAAGCCTTGCTAGCAAGTTGGAATAACATCCGGCTTTACAAATTTAATCAGATGATCACCAACCAGTCCTTTCTCCATGACTCAAGACCGTCCCTCTGTCACAATGTATCCGGAGTCAATCATAATAAGTAACGGAGTAAGACAGTCTGAAGAGAAGATAATAGTGATCTAGGTAAACAAAGTTAGCTAGGTTACAGCTAACCTTATCTATCGTCAGGATTTCAAGCAACTGTCACTGTGAAGAAGGCAAGCTAACGAACGTCAGCTTGCTAGTTAGCTAGCTAGCTAGGTAACGTTATCTGACCAACGTTAGCGAGGGATAACTTTATTCTGACTCCAGCAACCATGGCTGCAGACCTGCAAGCAAAATACAGCAAGCTGGCACAGGAATATTCCAAGGTAAATGACTATATTTTATTGTTCCATGTAACGTTGGCTAAAGCACTGCTGCTCTGCACTAACAGGTGTCACTAAGTAAGGTATTGAAGAGCTTGGAGGACAGAAGCTGCCAATGTCCAATTAGTCTATTACTTTTTTAACAGTATGCCTCCATAATCAATAACTAATGTTACTCTTGAACATGTACAGAACTGTAGACCTCTTGATTCTCAGTCCAAGATGTTATTGTTATTGTTTGTTTGAGATCAAAAACAAGGTGCTACTGTGCTGTGTGTCCCTGACAAATCAATACTGGCAGCCATGCAATCTAGACAAATAGTCTGATTGCAAAATATTAAAGAACTACACCGACCTTTTGGGTTATTGCCCTGTTGGTCAACTTACCCTTATGTGATGAAAGGGTTGGCAGAAAAAAACCCAGCAACTCTGCATTACTAAAAGTTAGATAATGCTAGTTGCCTATGTGCACTTAACATACTGTATGCTAACATGTTGCCACGTGCATGGGACAGTGATCCAAGACATGACTTTGGTGGTTCTTCTATCATAACATGTAAAAGGTAATTTGACCACAGACCCAATTTCCTAAAAAGTTGGTGTAGTCCTTTAAGAATATTAGTGGTATCTCCTCCTCCTGGGCACACTACCTTAAAAGATAGTGCCCAATCATGTTTTCATATAAAGCATCATAGCTGTACTATTAAAATTCACTTATATTGATCTGGGTCTGATCTGACCAGCTCTGCGGTGAGGTCTATATCATGGCAGTGTGCGTTCTTGCAGGCCATTAGGGTTTTTCTCCACCCTTTGTCTCTGTGTCAGCTGACAGCACAGGGTATGTGCTGTTTCCTGTTCAACTATGATCTCTCCACCATGTCCTCTTCAGGAAGTGCTGACTGTGTCATTTTCACACATACAGCAGCGGTAGTTTAACTGCCAGGATATATACCATCAACTAGTGGACTGTGGACCTGAACAGTGACATAATAGTTATTTTCACAGTCAGCACAGCCCTTGGAGATTTCAAAGAATAAGAATAAGAATAAGCAACACGCCTTTTTATGCCTTTTTATTTACATGTAGAACTACAGCACTGATCTCTTAATTAAAACTAATAGCTGATAGCATTTTTATTTATGAGGATACACCAGGAGTTTACCAATCCTGGCCTCAAGCTGTTTGTTTTTGTTTATGTCTCAATATTTTCCCCCTCATGTTTTCACAGCTCCGTGCCCAAAACCAGGTGCTGAAGAAGGCAGTGGTAGATGAACAGGCCAGCTCTGCCTCACTAAAGGTAAAGCAGAATTCACAATAATATAGAGGCTTCCCACAGCTCTAATGTGCACTTCTATTCCTGCTGCAGGCTAGGCATCACTGGCACTATTTTAACAGTTTAACAGTAATGGTTATTATGGACTATGAAAGTGGTCCTGACTATATTCAAACCTGTCTGTCCAATGTGTGCATCATCAGGGTGGAAAACTAGCATAAGTCGTGGACTAAAAGAGTGGACTACTACATCTTAATATTTGCAAAAGAAATCCAAATGGTCGATCCACACCCAAACTAGGTCTGGTGAAAATGTCGCAATTACTGTCATGCTGGGGTTGCAAAATGACAATCTAGCCATTTTCACTAGGGGCCCCAAACAATCTCCTATGCTTGAATAGCAGCACTGCGAAGAGTGACTTGATCACATGTTTCAGCGGCAGTAATCGATTGGCTCAGCCCTAATGTGTTGGTCAGTGAGAAGACATGTCTACTCGCTGTGAACGTCAACAGCAGTGTTAGTCCCTGACCTCCTGTTATTCATCAGTCCATTTTCTCCCACCGCAGGACCAGATGAAGCAAAGGGACCAGAGCCTGAGGAAGGTGGAGCAGGAGATGGACAGTCTCAGCTTCAGGAACCAACAGCTGGCCAAGAGGGTGGAGCTCTTGCAAGAGGAGCTGGCTGCCTGTGAAGCCAAGGGCAAAAAGGGGAAGGTGGGCATAAGGGAGAAATACAAGGGAGTGATTAGAGTTGGATAAAGGGTGGCACGGTGTATTGATGAAATGCATCTAGTTTATGTACACTATAATCCACTACATGGTGTCATAAAATCAATTTGATTTCAAAGGATGCCATAGTTCAGCTAGGCCTGAACATATGGCTAAAAGGATAATCTCAGTTATTTTGATACTGATTATTAATGCTGAGTATTAATGAGTGATTATTAGTGATTAATAGTCTTGATGATGTGAGGAAGGAAGTTATATCAACATCCTGTCTACTTTCAATCACAGCAAAAATTGAAAAATAAATTATGTGTGTGAATATTGCCGATATGCCCATATTCTATGATTATTAATGCTGGAAACTAAAATAGTGATTAAAAACAATTAATTTAGCAGCCCTAGTTTCAGCAATAACATGCACAATTTCATCTTTCCCTCCTCCAGAATAAAGGAGACTCCCCCTCGCAGCAAGGCCTGCAGACCCAGAACGTTTTCGATGAGGACCTGCAGAAAAAGATCCAGGAGAACGAGCGGCTCCACATCCAAGTAAGCAGCTCTGGCCTTTTTATATCACCATGTCACTGTTCTATATACTGAGTGTTTCAACCCTAGGTATCCAACTTCACAAAATATTTGATCATTTTGAACATTTAGGCATTTATTAACTCTACAAATTATGCTTGATGTGTCCTGGTATGTGCTGGTTAGTTCTATGAGGCAGATGAGCAGCACCGGCGGCAGGAGGCCCAGCTGAGGGTGCGGTTAGAGGAGCTGGAGAGAGACTCAGAGCAGCACCAGGCAGTTTTGGACGGACTCACCACCAAGTACATGGAAACCATCGAGAGGCTACAGAGCGACAAGGCGCGCTTAGAGGTGAGGGTGAGCTGGAGAAAAGGCAGAGGAGGAGGAAGAGAAAGAGGATGATTAGAGGTGTGATTTTTTAATTATTTTTTAATATAATTGAGTGATGCGTGTATGTATTCCTGTTCTCTGACAGGTGAAAGCCCAGACTCTGGAGAGGGAAGCAAAAGAGTGCAGAGTGCGAACAGAAGAGTGGTACGTCCTACTTTTTACTCACAGTTTGAGAATAGTCCTGATAGGGTGATTTGCACCTCTAGAGGGAGTAGGTAGTAAATGACTACCAAAAAAATATAATTGCATTTGCAAACATTGCAGTTTTGACTTGAACTGAATTGGAGCTATTTATTCAATATGATTAACCACAATTTCACCTAATAAACTCTGTCTCTTGTTCCCTCTGTAGTCAGCAACAGTTGAGGCGGTGCCAGTCAGAGCTGAACAGACAGGTGAAACAAAGCAGCAGCGTTATCCAGGAGAAAGTGCCCTTCAACGATACCAGTGAGTATTTGACACTTTATCCACTTAGAGCAGAAACAAGAGTTAGGAGATTCACATCTGAGCCTTACTGCATCACTGACACCGTAGCAGCAGTCCACTTTAGGAGTGAATAGCGCAATATTACACCAAGAAGAGGAAAGTTTGTCGAGTCAACCAAGGTTCAGTGCAGCAGCTACGGTTCTGCTGGGGTCTAACGGATTTGCCCTTCTCTCCCGTCCACCAGAATTTGGTGACTACAACAGCCTAAATGTTCCACCACACAATCGAAGGCATCAGGTGAGTGAGGAAACACACCGGGAATGACGGATTTACTGTTCACAAGCAATTCATTGATTCCCTCCAATGAACTCTGTAGGGAAAATGAGTTGTCGGAGCATATAGCTAAGAATAAAGCTGTAGCGAGTACTGAAGATAAGAAAACAACACATACTTTAATTCATGGAAAGAAAATAAAACAGCAAATACAGAAATAAAGATACATATATGTATGTTACAAATTAATTGATGCAGATTCATATCTTAATGAGAGGACTAAAGGCAGTTGTGTGTTTGCGTCTGTGTTCTTCCTCTGGACTCAGCTCAAGGCCCGGGACGTGGCAGGTCAGGCCCTGGGCTTTGTGCAGGATCTGGTGGCTGCTCTGTTGAACTTCCACTCCTACACAGAACAGAGAGTACACATCTACCCCTTGGACTCCTCCATTGAGCCCGTGTCTCCTCTTAACCAGAAGGTGAGGCAACCATACACAAGCAGTAAAGACTACCAGAGAAAATCAATTATATATTGATTTAATATGAATTGAACTACATATTCCAATAATTCTGGTTCTACGTTTAACGGTAATCTCACGTAATGTTCATAGTATAAGCCTAACATGCTGAATTCTGCCCGCTATGCAGTTTTCCCAGTATCTACACGAGAATGCAGCTTATGTGCGCCCCCTGGAGGACAGCTTGCTGCAACTACACCAGAGCATCACAGAGGACACGGTCACAGTGCTGGTGAGTGGTTTTTGGACAGAGGCAAAAGTTGGGGGTGCTGTTTTTGATTGACGATGAACCACTAACTGTGTTCTGTTGAATTGAAGGAGACTGTTGGCACGCTGAAGAACTTTGCTGATAATTTCTCCTCATACACCCACTTCCTGCAGAAGATTCTACCCTATCAGCTAAAAAGGTCAGCTGTGTGTGTGTGTGCGTGTGTGCGTGTGTGCGCGTGTGTGCGCGTGTGTGTGTGTGTGTGTGCATGAGAAAGATTGAGTGGAAGAGGTTTTGTTGATTGGCGTCCTCTCTTCCACCCACAGTCTGGAAGAAGAGTGTGAGGCACCTCTTTGTACCACTGCCCTCACTGGTAAAAACCAGGAGTTGCAGAGCGACATGAAGAGAGTAACGTCCATGTTTGAGAAACTGCAGAACTACATAAACTTATTGGCCTTACCCAGTAAGTCAAGACATTTGAGTTCTTTCTGCCTAAAATTACTTTCAATCATCGAATCAGCTTCGTTATTTCATACATTTGCATAAAGAATTGGGGTTTTTTTCAGCTTCCTCTACTGAACTACTTTTTTTTACAGAAGGAGAGGCGGCTGTGAACTGATATGCTTGTTGTTTTACAATGTGTGTATAATGTGTCTCAGGTGTTCGACAGGATGCCATGCCCCAGAGCAGCACCTCCGCTGTTTTCACCCAGCTGGCTGCCTGCCTACACAGCCTTCATGATGCCGTTAAAGGTGAGCAGCACTGCGGAGACACATTTGATCTGGAGCCACACACAACCAGCGTGACACGACAATGATTCACAGCCTAACTACCTTGCTGCTATTGCCAATCATAAAACTCTGCTCTCGTTTCTGTATTCACAGCAATATCCACCAGCTCATTTGTTGTAGAATAAATGCCCAGGAGCTTTGGTATAACTTGTGGCACAGTAGGAAACCAAATAGAATTATGTGATCTCTGACAAAGAGGAGTCACTTTTGTGCAGCTGACACAATTGGCAGAGTGGAAATCTCTTTGTATGCAAGCTGCTATTGTCTCTTTGTCTGCGTTGCATCTCTTGTGGGCACAGTACAGAGCCTCTGGCACCATGATCAAATGTACTCCAGAGACCTGCAGTTTGCAGTTTTAGTGTGTAACTCGAAGATCCATAACACATCATTATGCTGTGTAGCTCTCTTTGATTACACCTCATTCAGTAAGGGAGCATTTCTAAACAGTAGCTCTTTGGTTTTAAAATAACATCCTATTTAGCTGCTGGGTTTGAATGCAGTAAATGCCGGCAAATGAGAAATGCCTGTCCTGTTGTTCCTTTCCTCCCCGTGTGTCCAGAGATGACAAAGCACTACAACCAGAAGGCCGGCTTAGAGCAGGAGCTGCCCACTGTCACCCAGAAGCTGCGGACCACCACCGAGTGTCTGCTGGGATCCCTGGGCTCGCTGACCAACAGCACCGGCAAGGTTAGGCCAACAGGGGGCAGGCAGCAGCCAGGCTCAGCTTTCCTTTATTATGACTGTTCAACTAGAGTGTGAGTTTTATTGGTTATAAAAAGGCTTAAATGTAAGTAGCAGTGAGTTTTCAGTGCAGCTGGTTCACACTGCTAGTTTGCCATTAATGTGATTGCATAGAATCCAGGACTCAGGTGGGCTGCAGTGAAACGTTCAAAGATACCAACCAAATTGCAGTCTCTGCAGCTGCTCCCTAATCAAAAAAGGGGGTAAATGATTTCTCTTTGCCCATCTAGAGCAGGGTTTGTGGATCAACTGAACCGTTGGCAGAGATGTGTCTACTGATGGGAGGCACAGTCCAGTGGGTAGCAGTGGTTGGCCTTGGTCCCCTGGCCTTGTGGTGTATAAGAGTGGCCATCTCTGCAGGCAAAAACGGACATTTAGCATCTTGGACACTTGTGGTGTCACCTTCCTGTCGGCCCAGCGGTAGAAGTCGTACTCACTAGAGAGGTCTTTGGCATTCTCTTTAAAGTAAACACAAGGGGTCATTTCAGGCTTAACGGGCCACTTAGACAGGTTATAGACTTGACTTTGGTTTAGGATGCTGTTGAGCTCTCGTGTCTCGTTTCAGCGACTGGTATATTAAGCCTGTTTCCTTGCAGATTGCCACCTTCTTCAGCAACAACCTCGACTTCTTCACGTCGTCCACAGGCTACGGTTCAAGAGGCGGGACAGTAGCCCTTAACCCCTTGCAGGCAGAGAGTATGCTGGCTAACAAAAAGAGAGCAGGCTGCCTATGTCCATGCTCTCAGAAAGGTCAGTATATGCTTGACTGAATGCATTTCGTTCATCAATAAATGTCTGTTTTCCCACCATTTTTCTTTTTTTTTTTATATTCAGCCCAGGCCGCAATTTGTTCCGTACAGAGAAGCCCTGTCAAACCGTCGTATATTGACCAGCTCCACAGAGAGTAGAGAGGGTCTCACGCAGCAGGTATGCCAATGATTCCTTTATACTCTCCTTACACTTTTGAAATTATTTGTTTTATTTACTAATCACTTTAAAAGCAAGGTTACCTTTTCACTCTGAGCCAGTGTGCAGCCTCGGATCCTCAGACAGGGTCCTTCTGGTCGTTTTAAAGTCTAGCTGTCTTATCCTAGCAGAATAAGTATCACCTTTTAAATCAGTTAACTTATTTGTATAGACTTTTTTTTTATGATGTCTTTTATCCTATTCTTTTTTTTACTGTTGATTGTTTTTATCCTCTATTCTTATGTTGTGGTGCCTTCTTGATTTCTCATTTTAATGTATTTTATTATGAAGGTTGTTTGTTTAAAATCAGTTAAAAGTGCTATATAAATAAAGTCAGTTATTATTTTAAATTGCCCTGCTATAGTCTCCCAATCATTTTCCCCAACCTCTTCCTCCCACAACCTCACTGTCTCCCCCCCCCCCCCCCCCCCCCCCCGGCCTCCTCCAGGTGCAGCAGAGCCAGGAGAAAATCGCTCGGCTGGAGCAGGAGAAGGAGCACTGGCTCCTGGAGGCCCAGCTAGGGAAGGTGAGGCTGGAGAAGGAGAGCCAGCGCATTGTGGACCTGGAGGCCCAGCTCGCAGCAGCCGCGGGGGGGATTCAGACCTCACACGTGGCTCCAGCCAGCGCACTAGTACACAGCCATGAGGATGCAGAGACGGAGCAGAACGCCACAGGGAAGGAGGCTACGCTGTGCACCAGCCTGGTAAAGTCACTTCACTGGCTTCTTAACAGTTTGCTCTGCTTGCAGAAGAATGTTTCTGACTTTGCTTCAACAAAGGGAGTATTATCATTCTGTCTTGTAGCTCCCACGCGGGGCATGTTTTTCCTTAATAAAACCCAGACTTATAGTGTGCTGATGCGGCGGAATGTGAAAGTACTGTTGTTTAGGCAAGTCAGTAGAGTTCAGGCTGTGCTCACTCTGGCGCCGTTTGTCTCAATAGTCACCAAACCCTGTTGTCATCTATTTTGGACTTAACTACCTGTTCATTAACTTTTATAGTAAAGTCTTCTGGGGCAGGTTTTCTCTGGGAATGTTAGAAGCCCCGCTGTACTTGATATTTCATCAACCCTTGGTAAATAAAAGTTAGGACTGTCTTTGGAGTTGTTAGAACAATTCAAGTAAGATCACCACCATGGGAAGGAAGGAAGGAAGGCTCCTCTAGCAAGAGTGTCCATCCATTTTTGTCTCCATCCGAGTTTAGTCAAGGCAGTTTAGATGCAAGTACAGACAATAATACTGTGTGGGTGTGTGTGGTTTCTAGAGAAATTCCAAATCGCCAACGAATGTAACCGGACTTCAACTTTGAGTATCACACATTGAATTCAATTGTATACTAAGAAAACATCCAAGTAACTAAATATAATGTAAATGTTGATCAAATTAAAACATGATTCCATAAAGAAATAAATCCAATGAACCACACACACAAAGCCCTTGGCACTAGGAATAGTGTTTGGGTTTGTGTTTGACTCTTTCTTACACTCGCTCTGTGATTAAGTCCCTGACATGTTGCTGTGTTTTGTCTTGTTCTCACCAGGTCGGCATGCTGTCCACCACACCTACAGCTGAGCATGTAAGTTGTCTCGCACTTCACCGGTTTCTTCATGTTGAGACTTCTTAAACAAGAACATAGACCAAACACGCATTCAAAATGACAGCACTTGCCCCCGGAAAAAAAAAAGAAAAAAAGATGTTGTGTCTGTGTGTGTGCAGGTGGGAGACGAGGAGTCCAGGGAACAGCTGATAAAAACTCACTACATGGCGAGAGTGGGAGAGCTCACCACTCAGCTGCAGATTTCTGACAGCAAGGCCGTGCACTTCCACTCTGAGGTGAAGCCCTCACATAAATATCTGTCCCAGCTGCTACTTCTTATAGCACAAGACCTGACCTTTTCATAGCACACATAGCCTTTTTATCATTGCGTGTCATCTGGCAATAGATATGGAAACTCATGTCGTCCCAGCACTGTTTAAGTGCTTAGATACTTTTAGCACAGAGCAGTCACCCAACCTCTTCCCTCATGTCTTCCTTCCCCTAATCACTCCACAACTATTTTTGTCTGCTTCTTCAATATGCTCGAGAGAGCAGTGGGCATGGAAACGGCACCACACGTAAACAAACCTTGTTTGTTTCCCTGTCCCTCTCTCTTTCTGCTCTGCATCTGCTGCTCACATCTGGATTAACGTGTACGGTGATGGGGGGGGGAAAGGTGCTTTTCATTGCTCAAGTGTTTCACACATTTTCTTTTCCTGAGAAGCGATACTGACACCTACTATTTTTAGTCTTATTGTGAGGCTGAATGAAGATTTGTCCCACTGACATCCTGTTGCATTGTGACTAATTGGCACATGTCAGTCATCTGCACCTTGTATCATAGCAACAGGAGTGCACCTGATCTTGAGCCAGTGTCTTGGGCAGTAAACAGTCACTCCGTCACTTTTGCAATCTGTATATTTACCCCAATACTGTCCTCAAAAGCAGACTTTTCTCAAAGCAATCATCCTTTTTTTGCCGTTTTTTAAAAATGATCTATAAAGCATGCTACATAAAGGACAGCTTTTATGTTGCTATTTCTCTTCCTAGTGTCGTGCTTTGGCCAAGCGTTTAGCCATTGCTGAAAAATCACGGGAGACCCTGAGCGAGGAGGTCAAACTGGCCAATCAGAACGTCACACGCTTGCAGGTAAAGTGCACAGCCACATCCCCGAAGAGCTTCCGGGCTAAATGCAGACACCCGCTGCCTCCCACAACTGTTCAATATCATGCAGAAGACACCCACATTACATCTCATTGTAACTGTGGTGTCTACCGTGCAGGATGAGCTGACCACGACCAAGAGGAGCTACGAAGATCAGCTCAGCATGATGAGCGACCACCTGTGTAGTATGAATGAGACGCTGAGCAAACAGAGAGAGGAAATCGACACTCTCAAACTGGGCAGCAAGGTACAGCTCTGAGACACATTTCTCTTACGTGTCCTCGGATGAAATTAAAGCTCCAGTTCAGAATTTTGCCTTTTAAAAATGTAGTATATGCGATTATGTTCTTCAAGTGTTTGACCTCTACATGGATAGTAAGCTTTTCTTTTTTTTTTTTTACCATGTTCATAACCCATCATAACTCAAAATTAAGACCCCTTTTAATTCAGGGTGTATAAACATTACCAAGGTTAACAAAAACCTGGGTAATGTAAACCTAAAACGCATGTGAAAACCCATTTTCATTTACTGTCAGTCCTTGTATCAAGAAGGCCTTCGAGCTAAATCATTCAAGACAAATGAAATATAAATACTGACAGTAGCTTCAGGTAGTTTGAGGGATTATTTCAGGTTTGGGAGTTTTGTAAAGTTTTCTGTTAGTTTGTGAGGTGAGCAGGGAGGTCAGTGGTGGCAGTGGGGTTGCTGTCCGGTATGATGGGAAAAGCACCTGCTAGAACCATCTGAAAAAGTCATTAAGTTAAGGTTGCTGAAGTGGAGCGGTGTGTGTGTGTGCGCGCGCCTAGGTTTTGAAGTACAAGGTAGAAAAAAAAAACCCTGTAAAATCTGGACTATCTCAATTTACCCTGCATTGACTGCGTAGCTCTTTAGGAGTTCTCGCTATACAGTTTTATCTTCTGGGTAATATTTGTGGACTCTAAGCTCCTGTCGCCTTTTGCTTTCTCCAGGGAAATGCCAAAAAGAACAAAGGTCGCTAGGGTTGTCCTAAAGCTGGCTCCATTTGGCATCACAAGGGCACCCTGAGGGAAGATCTGGACTGTGAAGCCCCGAAGTCGAGTCCTGTCACAACTACCGCCACCAAAACCACAGGAAGGAGAAGCTACAAGAGCCTCACGTTTCTCCACGACCAGACAGCGGTTATACGGATGGACTGGGAGGTTGAAAATGTCTCTGACAGAGGAAGTGTCTTTTTTCCCCCTTTCCTTGTCACAGCACCATTTACAGCATTATATGTAAAATGCTTTCTGAAACTTCTCTAAGGAAGCTGCTGCTTGACCTTTTGGCCAAAGCAGGGTGGGAGAAAGACAGAGCTTTTCCCCAAAGGGCCAGATGAAGATGAACAGTTGAAGCCTTGGTAATGCTTACTGAAGTCAAGACTTGAAGACCAAACCCTGTTGATTAGTGTATGTATTTTTTCTGTTTAATGTACGTGTGGGACTGACAGAAAAACTCAAACCGAGCTGCATTCTTAACTGCTTATCTGCGTGAGAAGACGGCGTGACTGAGTGTGTTTTCATTATGCAAGAGAATGTGTTTGTGTAACCGTGTGACTGTGGCACCAGGCTTTAGAACAAATGAGATGGGTTGTTTCACAATTAGATTTAGGTTTTGTTTTTGTTTTTTTGTTTTTTTTTTAGATGTGAGAATTTGTAGGCAAGTGGTAGCGAGGGCTTATATGGCTGCATATAATATGCCCTCCAACACTTGCGTACATCACAAGCTTCTGTAAAGAAGGGCTTTCCACCTGACTGAGTGAACAACTAACACTTGAATTCATTCCTCATTGTGGAATCTTTTCTGTCTCCTGCAAGTGGAGAAAAGGAAAGATGTCTACCTTGAAGCAGCGATTAACTTTTTACTGTTTACCGGGCCGGATAGGGTAGGATGGCCAAGGTAGAGCTCATAAAACGGTGTCAGTCTGTCTCTGTGAACTGGTCTGTAACGTCAGTCGTTTTATCACCAAAGTACGTATGGATGTGCACTTAGAACACGTGTGTAGCACAATAGTCTATATTAATGTTCTATTATGTATGGATAAAAAGGGTTAATGTGAATATACACTCCTTTTAAATGACGATATACATTATTGTACTGTACAATTTTTAAAAGAAATATACAACAAAGGCATTTATTCTGAGGTTACAAATGTTTATTTTCCAGGAAGTGATGAAACATGAAACCCAGAATTGTACAACCTGCAACTATATTTTGGGCTGTCACATACTGATGACTAGTTTACCGGGAACTGTCATGGTGGGGTGCCCCTATACTGGAATTGTTGGTTAATGGCGGTTGGACAACCTAACGTATGCCTTGTGGCAGAGTGCAGTTAAAGTTTACAGTTAACATCAGGACCGCTCTGGCTAAATGACAAGAGGACCCAACAGTGGCTGTGAGCAGCTCATCGAAACCCCATGTTTGCCAATCCACACCTGCCAGCAAACCTTTTTAATGATGATCACAAAGGTTTGCCAACACCCCCTAAAACCTACTCAAAGTATTACTTGTATCCTCATAATGTAATCTGTTCAAAAGCACATATAAATATGTGAAAGAAATAAAGAGCTTGCGCAACATTTGAATGCTTCGTGTAGTGATATTCACTTGATACGTTTGACTGACCAAGTTTAATGGTGCCTTGGTGCATAAGAGGCTATCGCTTGGTGTTGGTGATAGTCCTAATGCACCATATCTCGAAGTAAGAAGGAAGAAAGTTAAGAAATAATTTATAGCTTTCATTTCCAATTACAGGTTATCTATAATTAGAAGTGAAAAAGGTTGTTTTTTTTACAAGTAAAACATCTTGTGTGGCTTTACCCTGCTAGCTACAGATAAATTAATGCTGCTTTCAAATGCTCCTCATAAACACTACTTCCAAGTGTTAAGGCAAAACACCAGTTGTCGGTGCTTTTGGTAAAGTAAAAACAAAAGTGTTTTTGGTGGATGTTACATTTTAGAAGTCATGTGGCACAGAGTTGAATGAAGAGGAGAAAATGTGCAAATGGTCCTGAGTAATACTACTATACTAATCAAAACATACTTGGGTGAAAAAAATTAGTACCAGTGCACAAAAAGCAACTTAGCCACAGTAATGAGATGTAATTGATGTTTGAATTTATCAGTCAGAAGTTGGAGGGTGGTTGCATGTTTGCTCTCCACCATTTCCCCCTTAAAGCACGCCCCCCTCCCCCTAAACGTCACATATCCGCAACTCTGTTATGGTAGAAAAATCGGACTTTTGCCAATCCATTACTTTGTTGGGACGTTCTTGCGTACCCATCTCCCGATTGCGAGATATCCGGCAGCACTTTAAGGCAGCACACATCCTCCTCGGTTGGTTCTTCCTGCCCTGTCCCGTAAGAGGACGGCGTGGAGTCGGGAGGGGAAACGCTATGCTGCGCTGTTGAAACTCCCAACATTTTTTTTTTTTGCTCTGCCATTTTGAGGAAAACCGGCCGACATCAAAAACCAGCTTGTCCTGTAAACAGAAGTAGTCATGGCCTGATCTTGCAGGCTGCAGCTGTGTATTTGTGAGTATTTCGTTTTCTCGTTGTACAGACATTTGTTTTTTTTAGAGACCTGTAATTCTTTGGGTCACGTAAGAAACGCCAAAAAAAAGCTGTTTTGGTGCACAAAAATGTTTGCGCAGGGAGTCAACGTTTGTCAGTCACGCTGAAGCGCTGAGTGAATGGCGCATGTTAACGTGTCAATGTTAACTGGAAAATAAAGTAGAGTCTGTTCACCCAAAGTTTACTCTCACACACTTCGCATCAAAACAATGGACGTTTGTGTGCCAAGAAGTGGGCCTCTCTGTATGGGACCCAGGCCTGGTTGTGTATGACAGCTTGGTGAGATTTGTTTTCTTTCTCTGCTGCTCTGTGAAATTATGTTTTTGTTAGAGTTATTTTTTTTATGGATGATATCTTGATTATCTGGTTGACTCTGATGTCTGTGTTTGTTTGGCGCTGGTAACCTCACACTGCCAAAAAGTTCATTTGAAATATGTTTTGGACAAAATAGATTTTCTTCCTAATATAATAGCTTTATTTCTATAGCACCTTTCATAATGACAAGTGCTTACAAAACAGAATACACATTAAAAGGATATAAAAATGCAACATATTAAAAATATACTTAAAATTAACAACAACAAATTACAGTGCAGGATAAAAATGATTTGATAATACCTGTTGAGTACCTAGGTATATCTGTTTATACAAAATACATTTTGGCAACTCAAAATATATTCATGTACCAACACATTTTGGTTGAAAATATTATCTTTTTTATTATCTCTTATGTCTGGACAGCTCAGTCAGTAGAGCATGAGCCTCAGTCTCAGGGTCGTGGGTTCGATCCCCACATAGTGTCAACTATCACCTTTGTAAGTTGCTTTGGATAAAAGAGTCTGCTACATAACCGTGATGAAATGGTGGTCTGTGCTGTTACTTTTTTTTAATCAAGATGATGTAGTCTACAGCAGAATTACTTCAAAATGG
Source organism: Hoplostethus mediterraneus (assembly GCA_034670385.1). Lineage (NCBI taxonomy): Eukaryota > Metazoa > Chordata > Actinopteri > Trachichthyiformes > Trachichthyidae > Hoplostethus > Hoplostethus mediterraneus. Next base: position 1,938,208 of record JAXDDW010000086.1, on the reverse strand, counting down.
TTGATGATGATGAGGAGGAGGATGATGAGGTAACTTCCAGAGAAACAAACAGGAACTTGGATCACTGGTCCAGGAAGTATTTGTCTTCTTTTTTCTTTTTCTTTTTTGTCTTCTCTTAAGTAAGAGAGACAGGAAGGAGCGGGAGAGGACATGCGACAAAGGTCTAAGTCACCAGGACAAATCTGTCTTCCAGTTAAAAGTTCTACTTCAAGACAATTGTATTTTTAAACCATGATAGTTTCCTCTCACTCATCATCAGTTGTCAGGTGGCTGTTTAAAATAGGTTCCTCTCACATGCGGATTTCGTCTTCTTTGGAATTGTCTGAGCTTTAAATAATTTTGATAGTAGCTTTATTTATATCACAGTCAGTTTAATAATGATGAGCCTGCTCTTTGTCTCTACAGCAATATAAAACTCTTAACTACTTTGCTTATTATTCAACTGGGGGAAAATCATCAACAATGTCTTTTAAGGATTACGATTTTAGTTTTTGCATCAGATTGTTGGTTTTCCCCTGTGACATTTCCTCGCATCCCCAACCTCGAGATCATTAGATAAATTAGGATAAAATGGCTTTACTACTCCCTAGGAGTCTTTTAAAGTACACAATTACTGTAATGAGACTGTAATCTTAGTCCTCACAGCTGCTTAGGTTACTTTGTTTGTCACTTTGTTGCTTAGTTTGCCAATGAAACCAGAATTTAGGGACTTGTAAATTTGCTACATTTTTGAAAATTAAATAAAGTGACATTAAGATAATATTTGATGTCAGTTCTCATAAATAGAGTGGGGTGGTATTTCCTGTGTGCAAAGCTGCTTGTCACTGAGGAATGTGTGGAATGTCTTCTTGTCCTCTGTAGATTTAACCCCATTTCTCTGCTGCCTCTACTGGAGGAGAGACTGCAGGCAGGGGTATCCCCAGCGGAGGACTCATCCTTCTCTCTGAACCAAAGCTTAGTGATTCCATAAGATGGAGAGAAGGGATGAGTGGAGATGTCTGTACGCCACTGCAAACATCCTCTCATTAGAATGATGTTATCCCATTTCTGACTGAAGCCTTGTCAACCCATTGCTCTGAACCACAACCCCCTAGGTCCCTGTTTATTTATAGCTAGAGGAACTTGCCACTGGTTGTCTTCTTCATGCAAGTCATGGCTGTGATCACACAGGGAGGAGGGAGGCTGTAATTGTGGCTTTCTGCTTTCAATTATTTTTTTCTATGTCTTCATGGGGAGATGTGGCTTCAACACATTGAAAGAGGCTTCTCAGTGGCCTCTGTGTCTGCTGTTGGCGTTAGGGGTGCCAGCACTTCAAAGGCAGATTGTTATTTTGACTCTGCACTGAATGACTAACTGGGAAATTACTGCTAGATTGTATGAATATTACAGCGTGTTTGCTCTCTGCCTATTGGGGTAATGAGCCTGAATGATATCATAGCTTAGCAATACTCCCACAATTTAGGATACGCCTTAGTATTGTAGCACTGATGCAAGTTTAAATGACCAGTGTCGGAGAGCTCCTGGGTATTTTTCTTGTTTTTCTTGTGTTTTTCCATTGAAATAATGCCTACAACCACATGATCCAAGCAGCTCTTGAGGATGAAACCTTTATTTTTCCAGTTTTGTGGTGTCTGTACACACAGCAGAGTAGTGCGTCACATATCTAACCAGCTATGCGCCTTTCCAAAGCTTCATGCAGCTGCATTGCCTAGTGCTCACTGTGGACTGTGCTTTCCCACACACATTTTAGAGTAGGCTTACTATGACATATGTAGGCTGCATTCATTTCAAAGCATGGCATGCATTACACAATCTGAACAGCTGACTAATTTCTTTCAGCCAGACATTCAAAGGGTACTGTTTTTTATTCTCCTACTGTTCCAGTAGGTGTAGGGATTATCACTTCAGTATATCACAATCCTTTCTATCGCACTTTCTATATACACTGTATCATCTACATTTAAAAAAAATAATTGGAACCAAGCGAGTAAAATTTCAACCAGGTTTTGATGAGGTTAAAAAGCAACTTTCCCAAAATGCTTTCCAAGGCGAAACAAAGCAAGACCCTACTTTGTAGAACAAAATCGCTGTCTATTATGTAGAATTTCAATAAGTGAAGAATCACAGTCCTGTCTTGTGGCCTCGCCCATGTATTGTGATAGCTAGTTAATTGGCATTAAGTACAGGCTACAGCGTGGAATATGGGCTACAGGGAGTGTGAGGGAAGATGCTTCAAAGAGGCTGGATCTTTTTCTGTGATGCTTGTAAAGTCAAAAATCAAGAGCTTGAATTTACAGAGGTTCTTCAAATAAAAAGCAAAGCAAAGCTGCCCATTAAAATCTCTACTACAAGACTCAGACTAGTTTAATGACAAAGTCAGAACAAGCAAAAAATGGGATGTTAAAGAAATCTCATGAGGCCACTGTCTCTGCAGATTGTTTTTTTTAATTTTTTTATTTGTATAGCCCTTATTCACTGTTACAGCCACAAAGGGACACATTATGATACTATGATAACAAAATGAAAACGGTTAATGAAAATTAAAAGATAACAAAATCATATATCTATTACTAAAGGATACCACTCTATGGGATGCTTATTTCAGCTTTTACATCAAAATGAGCCTTAGTTAATTGTGGTGTTAACAGATACGAGCCAGAAATATGCCTATTCCCTGAAGAATCGCCTTTGGTACTGTCCAAGTACACAAGGTCAGTCTCTCATTAAGTGTGAATGGAGTACCTTGAGAAAACGTATTAGCTCATATCACAGAGGGAGACTTAGTTCTGTTGTTTCTACCTACTGGATGAGACTTGTTCATGCTGTAAAATCAAGACTGAGCTGGACAAGATCATAGGCATGTGAAGTATCAAATCACAGGAAATATAGGTGACTGAATTTGAATGTTGTCTAATTCTGAGAAATTTGTTTTCTTACAGAGGAGAGGGCCTCTGAAGTGGGAGGAAGTGTTGTTTTGAACCCGGTCATCAAACAATCCCAGCTATGTGCTCTACGAACAGTTCAAACTGGGTGACATTTGAAGATGAGAGTACACCACTCTCATCTCCTCAAAAGCCCCTACAGCCACCAGGGCTCATCCAAAGACCAGTGTCCCGTCCCAATGGTCTGAAGTTGGTGCTTCCTCCTGTCAGAGATCCTTCCTGGAGCTTCAGCAGTTCCCTGGAATCACCTCAAATCCACTCAAGTCTTAACGGAAGTTCCTGTGTGCCATGTAACACTCCCTTTTGCACACCTGTGAGCGGGGTTCCTACCAATGCATCCCCATTTCACTTCAGCACATGGGAAAAGAATGACGTCTTCCAAAGCTTCTCCAGCACATCTACCACTTCTGTTCCCTCCCCAGGCCCAGAGGTCGCCACACAGGCCCTGAATCAAAGCTCAGATGGACCAAGCCCTTTCCCGTCTTTCCAGGGGGGCTCAGGACACTTCAACCCCTTCTGGGAGGGAGCCGGCCACAGTGCGGATTTGGGAAGCTCCTCCTCAGACTCCGAATCTGACACCAGCCTACCACGTTTCTTTATCCGGACCAAAGACGGCAATGAGCCACCGCGTGACCAACTCCAGAGCTCCTACTCCTACATTTGCCACAAACTGGAAGGCCTACGAGCAGAAAAAGACCACGAAGTAGAGACGGAGAGAGATGGGGAGGGACAGTTAGGTTGCAAAACAGAGCTAAGAACCAGGGTGGCGAGGGAGGGCTCGTCACACTTTGTTCCGCGAGGTCTGTTCCGTAGCCAGAAGAGAGATGGCTGGTCTTTGATGCTCAGGATTCCTGAAAAAAAGAACCGCATGTCCTCTCGACAGTGGGGGCCGATCTATCTGCGCCTTCTGCCAGGAGGTGTGCTGCAGATGTACTACGAGAGAGGCCTGGAGAAGCCATTCAAAGAGTTCCAGCTTCTCCCTCACTGTCGGCTCTCAGACCTTAAGCTGGAGAGCTACGGCGAGCCCCGCAAGATCCTCACGGTCAAGGTGGAGCATTTCTCATACACGGAGAAGAAACGCTACCATCCTAAGTTGGAGGTGACCCATGAGGCAGAGACAGAGCAGCTGCTCAAGTTTGGCACCACAGAGCATGGCGATATGGAGGACCTTTTAGTCTCCATGGAAGAGGAGATCTTCAGGTTGGGTATGCCCCACCAACCAAGACGGCATTACGAGGAGCAGGAACTGTCATTGCAGATCACTGATCATATTTGGGTGCAGCTGGATAAGGCTGGGGGAGTCATGGAACGGGCAGCCTTCACACAGATTCACTGTCTAGCTTTTCTAAACGGAGAAGGGGATTGTTTTCTGGCACTTAACGATCTGGGGCTGCTCCGCTTTGACTCCAGCTACGGATCTGAGGAGGGAAATGAAATCTGGATGGAGATCGCCGACTGCCATTTTCACAAATGCATCAATCAGTTGGAGTTTCAGAGGTCCCGGCTGGTTAAGTTCTCACCTCCCGATGCTTGCAGGGTAGAGCTGATGCGGTACAAGACAGTGGCGTTGGGTTGCACAGAGCTGCCCTTCTCAGTCAAAGCCGTGGTCACAGTACAAGGAGCCTATGTGGAACTGCAAGCCTTCCTTAACTTGTCAGCGACCTTCCCTTCCTCCGCAGGGACGTCTGACACGCATCCCCTCTGTGAGAACATAGAGATCCGTCTGCCGGTGCCAGGTGACTGGGTCAAAGTGTCACAGACGGTGGCCTTACTGCGCCAGAGGTCACTGAAGGCCCGTATGAACAGAAATGCCTGTCTGGGCTCTGTCAGCGCTGCAGACTCTCAGCCTGTCATGCAAGTGTCAATTGGCACAGTCAAGTATGAGAATGTATATTCAGCTATCGTCTGGAGGATTGACAGACTGCCTGCTAAGAACACCGGTAGGAGAAATACATTTGTGAAAAATTAAAATTTGGCATAGCCCTACAAAATAACGTCATACTCTTAGTAGCTTCTTGTGCTAGTGCTTATCTCAGCTACAGTATGTGTGCCACTTAGTGGTGCAATATGCTAACTACAAGTGTTGTTTGTTCCATTCTCGGCAGCAGTGGATCATCCCCATTCATTTTCCTGCAAGCTAGAGCTGGGATCTGATCAGGAGATCCCAAACGACTGGTACCCATTTGTCACTATGGAATGTGAAATCATGGGGGCGGTTGTGTCACAGACCAGGATTAAGTCACTGGGCACTGTAAATGACATCCAGCCACAGAAACATGTGACCAGTTGGACACGCTATCATTGTCAGGTAAGATGTAATGACAGACGGGCAGATGTTTTCAGTCAGTATGTTGTTAATATCTTATATACAATGCATGCGTCATCCTAAAAAGTCGCTAACCTAAATCTGTCCTTTTTAGGTGGAAATAGAGAAGAAGTGGATTGAAACAGAATCACAGAGGCAATCTGGCTGTATGACGCAGTGATGGCTAAAGAAGTTCTGCAGAAGGAGTTATGCCTTTGATCCAAAACAATTAACCATCGATTGCCAACATTTAATGCAATGCACATGAATGAGGGTGACGGACTTTGTGCTTGTATCTGGTGTCAAATTCATCTTATTACACATAACCCGGTCGTATATCTCATGGAAGTTAACAGATCGTATATCCTTTTACTGAGGCTGACTAGTCTAGACCTTATTGAACAGTATAACATGGTCCTTTTGCCTAGCACTTTACATTTAATAATTGTATTAATTGTAAAATTAACAGTTTATATTAATACATAAGCTTGCATTTGTATCACATGCACTGCCCTCCAGAATGATTGTCTTAATAACAATGAGCCAAATGGGCTGTATGAGATAAACAACTGAAGTAACAAGCAATATTCTATGATCAGAAATTTGAGAAAAAAGTATAATGTAATATTCAGAGACAGTGAAAACTTTATTTTCAGTGTATATTTTACTTAATTCCTTAATAGACTGGTGACACAATCATTGGCACTGGCCCTTTGTTGCACAGCAAGTTACATTTCTGTTAATGTTAAGTTTGTAATGATTAGATTTCACATACTTATTTAGGTATGACCCCCTGCATTGATACTATATTCCTTGTGGCAGCAGCATGATAGTTTGAGTATTTGTCTTTGCAATCCATTAATCAAACATGTAGTTCATACTATGTCGCAGTAAAAAGCAGATAGATGATTTCACTAGAGATACGTTATGCTAAACACTTAACAGAGCATCAAAGAATATATGTGATGAGTGTGACTGGCCATTGTTGAAGCAGTTATGCTGCTTGTAAGTGACATTTGACAAGAACTTATCAGGTCTTAAATTTACTCTGCAACATAGGGTGCAAATTGTATGTCAGAAACGAGGAACTGAAATTGATTTTCTTATTTATCTTACCATAAAATACAGCTCATTACTTGTGTTGCTTACATTTTAATTTAGTTTTTACCGCATTTTTATTCTGGAGGACTGTAATTTTATTTAAACTAAACTAAACTTCTTTGAGCCTTTTCTCTCTATGATTTGCTAGTAGGTGGGTCAAAACAGAATAGTGAAGCCTCATGAACAACAGGGCCAACACTGATGATTTATATGTATGAGGCAACTGACAGCAGCTGGCTTAAGCTGGGTATAGTGTATGTGAAGAATTAAACTTGTATGCCTTATATTACATCTTCATAGATAATCATGAAGAGTTGAAGAAGCTGTCAAGGTCTCTCACTCACTCACTCACTCGCTCTCCCACACACATTAACACAGTTATTGAAGTAGTATTGCTTGTATGTTCTGCTTGTGTGGTGCAGGAACAACTTGGATCTCTTTGTAAAACTTGATATATTACCAGGATCATGTTCAGTATGCGAACAAATCAAGTACTTTTGCACTAGAAAGGGGCCTTGCTGGCTGTGTAGTTTATTAAAACCAGCAGGTACCATGGGATACTCTGTACAGACTGAACTCAGAACAAAAAAGATTTGTTCTAGCTCTAGCAGTTTTGACACTAGTGAGTGCTGGCTAACTGAAGGGTGTTCAATGATACTAGATATTCCTAATCACGTCACATTTTACAGTTATAGCATATTGAAATGCAAAAAATCTAAAATTCAGGATGCTAAGCTTTAACCACTATCACTGAGACATGTTGAATGATTGTCATACACAACCAATTATACCTCATCAAGAGTACTGTACATAGATCGGTGTGCACTGATATTTTCTCTCTGAAAGTCATGTTTCAATACTGAAATTGGCCCCTTCAGGTGAGAGGTACCCTACCCAAAGCCTTGCTTATGGCCCCAAAGACTTGGAGTGGCCCTGCACATGCAGACATGTCCCACAACCCCCACTTTGTGATCATTCCCTTGGAAAATAATGGTAGATTGTAGTGATGATATGATAAATTCTCTTTTCACTTGTCCTTGTGCACAGGTCAGGCTAGTGAATTTTGGAAGCAACCAAAAGGCTGAAAAGGAAAGTTGCCTTTCCCAGACAATACTTTAGATAGGGGAGCAGCTGATTATGTTAAACTTGTACATGTACATCTTGTTCATACCTCTTCCTGGTTGCTCTCCAATTGGCTTGTAAGGTCTCTGTTCATACATCTAAAGGTCCTACAGAAGAAAAAGAAGACATCAGATTGGTACAATGGCCCACAATGAGGGATCATTGTCAACCAACCCCCCAAAATATAAGCTGTCCAAATACATGAACACACATTCTATACAGACAATACTGTTGATGTGAGAAAACTCTTCTCTCTCCCTTTTTCGCTTTAACTGCAATATTTTATGGCAGAAAATAAAGACCGGGGGAAAAAAAGGTCAACAACCAGCTCTACTGATGATCAGCATGTTGACATATGAAGCCCAGAGACATTTTGAGACATTTTATTGGAAGCTGTGCAAAGTTGCAGTGCTTGGCAACTAGGAGGAGGTGGTAGATTGCTGGAAGTGGAGAACAGTGCAGCGCCTGCACTTTATCCCCGAGGTTGTTTATCTTCTCCTCATCCCCTCTCTCTCTCTCTCTGGGTGTGGAGGCTGGCCAGCTGAGAGAGAAGTCAGGATGAGATGAATGGAGAACAGAGAGGGAGATGAACACCAGCTAAATGCTGGTAAAGTTTGGTAAACTCTGGTAAGCTTTACTACTCAGCTGGTGTCCGTTGACTGATTCTTTTCCATTCCGAGATTTAGATTTGGCTGGAAAAAAAACTTCAGTTGCGGTATTTTAATACATTTCTAGCACGGTAATCATTGAGAAAAAAACACTGTCTAGAGTGCAGTTTTGCTCCGTTTCCAACCAAACAACACACATGAAGCTGTCATCCGTAACCCCGCCCGGAAGGAGAGGCTGATTACTCTCACCTGTGTGTCCACGTCCAACTGGCGCATCCAACAAACATTTAATGTTAATGTTATCAAGTTGATATCCCAGGATATTCTCATCGGTCTGCCTTTAATTTGAGTAATGCTGACCAATACAGGCCCTGTGGTAAGCACAGTATCGTTTTGCTAAAGCAGTTAACTAGTAATATAACGTTTATTCTCTCAGGAGGTTTTAACTTTTTTTTAAACTAAATGCATTCCTGAAAGCACCATGCACAAATGATTTCTATCTTGTCTCGCCTGGTTAGTTGTATTAGTTCCGTGACAATTTCTCTTGTATGGATGTTAGGTAATTTAATGTGGCCTCTCATATATGACCCTTCCTGACTTCTTAAGAGACACTCTTGAAGTCCACACAAGTACAGTCCACCAAGCAGCATTTTATTTCAATAACATTTCAGCTGGAAATGGTTCGCCTGTTATTCCGTATTATTCTTCCACTGAAACGGATCGCGGCGGGGCGTTAGTCAGCAGTGTGACTCAATTGCTAACGTTTTAATTTTAGTGAAATAATGTTCTGCTTGGCGGGTTATATGTATGCCGAATAGAAGATAGGACTATTGCAGATCTAGAAAACACATGGAGCAGCGTTTTATTGGGTAGCTTTGCCGATAATCGAGATCACAAGTGACAGACGTTTGAATGGAGTCTGGCGTGACTTTCTCTTTATATAAGAGATGTGCGGACTGGCTGTACATCTCTTCATCATATCGTAGTTTGGTTCAAGACAGTCCGCCTTAGGGAGGTCAGTTGGCATGCTACCCACTGATGTGTTTTTGTGAACTACGACTGTCAGGCCAAACTGTACCTGTCCATAATTGATGATGTGATTGAGAGTATGCGGGAGCTCTTCTTGGATGAAGGACTGGAGGACCGCGTCGTTGACGATTTAAGACATGTGAGTTACACATAACACTGATTCAGTTTTTTGAAAAGCAGCTAGAGGCTCAAGTTGTCCAAATGCCAATTACAGTAAAGTTGATTTCATTAGATTATGCTGGCTCAGCAGATTAGTACAAATACAGGTCAAACAAGTGCAAACTCCATACTAGGTGGATATAATGTCTCTGTATTTACAGCTTTGGGAGTCAAAGATGATGCAGTCAAAAGCGATGGAAGACTTTAGGAAAAACAATATCAACTCATCCAACTTTGTGCTGCAGCTCCCAGCCAACTACAGCCAGGCTGATCAAGAAGTCACAGGTAACTGGTGTGGGAAACTACCGTAACTGCTTCTCAATGAAACAGACAAATGTTTAGTTACATTGAATATATTGTAGCTTGTAGTTTAGTAGCTGCACTGCCTTAGAAGTAGTTCAGCTATATCAAAACTACATAGCTTAAAAATCTCATATCTGAGTGTGCAACACATATAGTCAAAGACTAAAAGATCTCAACGTGGACAATCATGGTAGATATGGGGGAGAGAAATGCGAGGTGATATCAAAGCATCATTGACAGATAAGTCATAGATGTTTATAATGGCAATTTAAACAAATGTTGCAGCTTCAATAATGAATAAAACATTATTTTAGCTGTTTCTGTATTCTCCTTGAACAAACTTGAATTAAGTGTTTAAATATGTGCACAATGTAGTGACCTGTATGTGGTTCAACAACTAGTTTGACGATTCCACAACAACGTTTTGTAAATCACTGGTTGGTTTAGAAAGAGGAGAGGTAGCAGCATGTTCTTTTTATATTTAAGTGACTAAATCCTTTGACTACTTTGTTCCCGTTTCCACACCCAGCCTCAATGGTGATCCCCACAACTCAAAATATCCACAGTTTCCCAGTCAAGGCGAGTTTCATCAAGAACTAAGTATTTTCCCTGACTTTATATGGCTCTTGGTACATGAGGCACATTCACCTCATTTGCCTGACACATGCTCTAATGTGTAGTAACATGACAGGTCAAGAGTGTGGGACAGACAAATGGACTTAACAGTGTAAGATCACATGAGAGACGTCGATGTTACACTCTTTTTGGGATTTGGACAAGTACATTCAGAAAAGTATTTGTAATCAATTAGCCTTATAACAGGATTAATGCAAGTCATGCTGTAAGAAATGCAAACCTATATTCTTCCTTTGCACAAAATGTTGAATTGCAGAATAGCTCAGAGACTCTTACTACTTTCTCGCTTCCTGCTGGGTTATCCTACCCTGTGCAAATACCAGCTGGAGTCACTCTGCAAACACCCTCTGGTAAGGCACAACTTACCTATCATAGGCCCTAATCAATGTTTTTTTTGTTTTTTTTTTTAGCATTGACTAACATGTAGAAATATAATTTCACTATCTCCATTCATCTCATTAAGGTCAACTTTACAAGGTCAATGTTCCAGTGGTGGTCACCCAGGCCCCAGCAGGCCACCAACCCTTCTCCCAAACCACACAGAAAGTAATTAAGTGGAGACAAGCGCCTGTCCCTCAGCCAGCCATAGTCCCCAACACAATTCCTCCTAAGGAGGTGGAGACATGCCCAGCTACTTCTGCCCCTCAGCTGCCAGAGCCAAAGACCCATTTACCCCCAACTCAGGAAAGCCTTCTTCCCCAGCAGCCACAAGCTCCTGTCGCTGAGGGCCCGCAGCCACAAGGGCCCCAATCTGAGGAGCCAGAGTTGACTCTGGAAGGGAATGAGCCCAGTCCACAACCTGTAGATATTAGTAGTATTGCCTCATCCTCTTCCAATGAGTTAGACTTAGATTTTCAGATCAGCACTGAGGAGGCTTTGACACAGATGCCAAAGTTGAAGACCAGTGAAATGGAAGATATCCTGAAAGAAGTAATTGAGGATGAGCGAGATGAGTCCACAATGGCAGGAAATCTAGCTCCTCCAAAGATTCAAAACCAGTCTGAAGCTGTTGGCAAGGTAATTTTGAGGATTATTCCCTCCAAGGCAATACCTGAAACAGGGATGTAAAAAGGCCAGGTGTTGAGGTGCTTTTGTGTCACAGATTATTTGATGTTAATTCAACTGAAAAGGATTTGCTGTATATGGTAAAGGTGTCATTCATGCCAAAAAGCGTTCTCACGTTGAAGATTATGATTATGGAAAATCTCTTTCCAATGTCAAACCTGAGTCCTGTACTGAACAGCATGATGGACTATTATGCCATCAATCAAGCCAATTCAAGCATGCAGTCTTGAATTAGTCGATTTTCCTGCCATAGGTGTTAACGCCATTACATATTAGCATTACATAACTAAAATGTTTCTACTTGCAATTTGTGCCAAGCTGGACTACAACTACAGTGAACTGTCAGACATTGTGCAGCTGGATGGTCCTGCAGACAACTCAGACATCGAGGAGGAAGAGGGAGTCTCCCTGGAAGACAATGATTTTCTGGGTATGATTAATGCAGAGGCCATAAAGGCCCTGCAGGAAGTTGATGGAAGTAGTGATGGCAACAGCATGTCCTCCAGCAGTGACGGCGAAGGAGCAGATGAGCTTGCTAATGTAGTGGAAGAGGTAAGAGAGAGGAAGAGGAATGTCCAGGACTTTGTCTTAAAGTGAACAATGTCCAGATATAAATCTTCTGAGAGTCTGTTGATGGGACTGTTTTATAAATGATGGTTTCACAAGTTTCTTGCCAATAAAAGACCTGTGAAAGGAAATCTACAATTGAATTGTTTGAACATTGTTTGACATGTTTTATATTAACAATGTCACACAGGGTTTTTCTTGCTTGCTACAGTATAAATTTGATCGTATGGTTTAACAGATTCTGATCTCTCTTTCTCACAACACTTTCTTTTGAATAGGATCCTCTGAATTCAGGAGACGATGTGATTGAGCAGGACATTCCAGATCTCTTTGACACAGACAATGTCATTGTTTGCCAGTATGACAAAGTAAGAACTTCTTGGTTACCTGTTGACTGTTATGTGCTGGATATTGGTGGTTAATATTTAAAAAATTATTCTCAATTGCAGATCCACCGCAGTAAGAACCGTTGGAAGTTTCATTTGAAGGACGGCGTGATGTGCTATGGAGGCAGGGACTATGTGTTTTCTAAAGCTATTGGGGAAGCTGAGTGGTAATGAGCTTAGTCTGTGATTCTCCTGAGCAGAGAAATGTAAAGGAAAAAACACTGTACATTCAGACCCCCACATTGGTGGTATAAGTCTGCTAAAAGCAGGCCAATTTGGACACTGCTGTGCAAAACCATTGCAATACTTTTGTTTATATTTTCATTAGTTATGTAAAGAAGTTGATACTGCAAGTCATTTAGGATGTTGCAACAAATTACCTGCAGCTTGGCTTGTGTATCAAATTAAGTTATTTGGAGAAGAAAAGCATTCATCTGTTCCATAATATATTTTCTTGTAGTTTGTTTTATTATTGGAGCCTAACATTATTTGACCTGAAATGTATTTTCTCTGGTCATTGTTGCTTTAATGAAACAAAATATGCTGTTTTCATTTTGATCATGCATGAAATATACTGTAAGCATTCAACCAATTCCTTTTTTCTTTGTGTGTTACCCAATATAAAGCCTATATATTGCCTATTTATGGTGATGTGTAGAATGGGCCTCACACCAATGGATTCCAGCAGCGATGCCTGTTACTCCATTTTATTCTGAATATAGATGGGGTACGAAGTAGACAGCCAAACACTGGATAAACACAAAACCAAAATTGAAAAAGTCTTTATTCACCACTACTTCACAGAGGTATGATTTGTTGGGACAGCACCAGAATGTGTATTCCAGTTGCCAGGTGACCAGGTTATGTAAACCAGAAACCATTTGCTGAAATTAAAATGACTGAGCAGGACAACACTGACCCCTATGGAGGATGGAAAGTGCCACATTAAATAATTACTTAAATGTGTCATTAATTAATTAAAATTGGAATTAAATATATAAATGTGTTATTAAATGTGTCATTAATTAATTCAAATACCAATTCATTTATGTAAAAAACATATATAATTATTTCACTATTTAATTAATTATTTCATGGTCCTGTGTTGCAGTGCATCATGAATTTATTTTATCTGTCAAACTCACCCATCAAAGTCAGTGGGCGGATTTCTAACACCTGATTGGTTACCCTGCACATCAAGTCAAGGCAAATCGAGTCCAGATAATGGATTGATGCAGAGCTAGTGAACACACTTCTATACACTGGGTGGCGCTATTCACCTCTACGTTGGTTTAGATACTCTTTCAAACAAAACTTTATTTGCAACCACTAAAAATCCAGCTCCTGCTACCCCCAATGCTGAAACAGCGTGCGAGGTGCAGGACAAGATGTCCAAATCTTGCCCGGAGCTGCTGAGAAACTTCCTGAGGGTCCTCCATGTCTCTCTCAAGATATGCTACTTCAGACCAAAGCAATGGATCAGACTAGATCAGCGTTAGCCCCGCCCACTAACTTTGATGGGCGAGTTTGACAGATAAAATAAATTCATGATGCACTGCAACACAGGACCATGAAATAATTAATTAAATAGTGAAATAATTATATATGTTTTTTACATAAATGAATTGGTATTTGAATTAATTAATGACACATTTAATAACACATTTATGTATTTAATTCCAATTTTAATTAATTAATGACACATTTAAGTAATTATTTAATGTGGCACTTTCCATCCTCCATAGACCCCCAGAGTACAGTGAGTTGATGCAAATCCCGGTCTATTCAGCACCTTCCACCCTCGGCATTGTGCTGGATGAAGGCTACATTAAGTCCCAAGAGGGGCTTGGACAGTATATTTGTATGCACAACTTACACTTATGCCTGGTGTTAAGCAGAATGAGTCTGTTGACACATGATTTTAGATGTTTGGTATGGTAGTCTCGACTACAGCTGTGGCTAAGTGCCAAAAATCAGTTGAGCAAAAGTATGGTTTCTCTAGCAGAATGTAATTGACCAGAGACAATTTTTAAATTCATTTTATTAGAAAAAGTCTTGAACATAACATTAGCATATGTACATTTATTGTACATATTTATTGTACTCCACTGGGGGCCAGTGGCCACTCCCACTCCTGTCTATTGAATAGACGACACCGAGGCTCATCAGCCTGCCCTGAACAGCCTAGATAGACAACCTAAAGACCTGTTTGATCATGTTTACTTCCAACATTGTGTTCAAGATGAAGCTCTTGACCACTATATGCTTAGAATGACAGTTATACAGTATTTATTGATCTATAATGAAGTAAAATGCCCTTTTACCTAACTTGATCTCAATGACAAAATGTTTAATGCTTTTGGATAGTTACACACCAAAACTTTTTATCCCATTCCTGTTTCAACCATATTTTCATCACCACATCCTTGTGTGCAGCTCCAGTATTTCTTCACTGTCAGGTTTCTTGGTCCTGACTTAAGATGTTCTGGCCTTGTCAACTAAACCAGATCTAATTTGACGACTCCCATCGACAAGACTGCCAGTCTCTTCATCTTGACCTAAGAAATATGAGTAAGCAAGAGGACGGATGCTGCCGTCAAGTTCATAGTACATTGTACATTATATTGTTGGTCATGTGGTTCCCTTGTTGAGAAAGCAACCCTTCATCTTGATGTGGTAGGCATAGAAACTAAGGGAGTGAGGTTTTCTGGTGGAGACCTTGTTGTTGATGCAGGTGGTGTGCACAGCCAGACTGTGTGACCTATAGAAGTCGGCCTTGTGATGGCAGCAGCCACAGTGACGCAGCAGCATGCACACATCCCTCCGGAAGGCCCGGGTGAAGATGGTGTACAAGAAAGGGTTGCACAGGGAGTTAATGGGGTAAAAAAGGATGAGCAGGATCTTTGAATGAGACACCGTTATGAGGGGCATGCGCAGGGCTGCAGAGATTGCAAAGAAGGAGATGGGCGCCATGCACAGGAAGTCAGTGAAAATGAGCACAGCCATGCGCTTGGCAAGCTTGGTGTCTCCATGGCGTGTAGCGAGGCCAGGGTTGTGGACGCTCAAGTAAATGCATATGTAACAGTAACAGACTACCAGGAAAGCAACCACATTGAGAATGAGCACAGCCACCACATAAATCTGAGAGCCCAGTGTCTCAATGTCCATGGGCAGACAGATGCTGACTTTGCTGTAACTGCTGACCCCCACAAGAGGGAGTAGGGCAACCAGCAGAGAAAAGCCCCAGCCTGCCCCCATCATGGCTGTCACATGGCGCATCTGCAGCCTCTTATTTAAGTACATGGCATTGGTGATGGTGTGACAGCGTTCAAGGCTAATTATAGTCAGTGTGTATACAGAAAGTTCACTGGCAAACACTGTCAAAAATCCTGCTATGCCACACCCTGCACCCGTTTGCCAGTCATTGGCATGGTTGTAGTACTCCTGGTGAGAGTGGGAGTCCATGAAGGCTATGAGCATCAGGTAGAGCCCCATGCACAGGTCAGCAAATGCTAGGTTACACATTAGAAATCGGGAAATAGTTAGCTTGTGGTGGCTAATGAGCAGGATAACCAGCACGACCAGGTTACCGGTCACAGCAAACACTGTAATTATCCAGGTAAGGGAGCGCAGGAAAGAATAGCCCAGCAGGTCCTCACAGGGGTTAAAAGCATCCGGCTTCGGCGTGCACTTGATGAAGGGGCTGTTAAGACAATCCGATTCCAGGTCTGGATACTGAAAGTTGATGTCCGTAATACCATTCATATCTTCTGCAGTGGGCTCTCTGAAGAACACACAAAAGTTAACACGATCAAAACAATCCCTAGTCAAGTATGAAAGGAATTGATCAGGAGAATCTGTGTAGATGAACAAAATGACTTACATAATGTCTGTTTCGCTAACACCGCAAAGCCTGATGAAGTTCTTAGTGGCATTTTCTCTTTGAATGTAAAAAAAGGGAGGCAGAAAGGTAAGACCACAGTGGGATATTAGTCTTTATTCTTTGGAGAGGGTATATGAATGGCTTTGTTATATCTCTGGGGGTTTATTTGCTACCTTTGTTTCCGGCGCCAGGTGTGGAAGGCACAGCAGTGGCTGGGGTAGGTGAGCTCAGCTTCCAGCAGTTCGGCCAGGCTGTCCAGTGGGGGGAGGCTCTTCAGAGTATAGGCAGAGCCTGCTTTCAGAAACCTCACCTGCCTCAGCCCTTTGGGAGGGAGGGAGCTTAAAGCTGTGGAGGAAACATCCCTGCATCACAAACACATACACAAAGAATGTAGACATGCATTTGAGTTAGTAAAAGGAAAGGAAAACAGTGTTTTAGTTGGCACAGATGTTACATGCAATTTAAACTGTTGAAAGTCATTCTTCCCCATGAAAGGCCGTCATTTGTTTCTTTATTGGTGGTGTTTTTTTATTAGAACTGGTGTTTCAGGCACCTCTACAGAATCTCCCATGGGTGTTGACTGGGTGGAAGTGTAGTGACTGAGACAGCCAGAGCAAATAATGTACATTGTTTTCATATTCATCAAACGATTGAGTAACGCTGAACACATTGTCATTCACTTGATAGAAATTATCGATCAGTTTGAAGTCATGTAATTTGTAGTTGTAATTACTGGCATGAATAAAATGTTTGTATGCCTCCCTCAGGACGCTAGCTGCCAGTAATAATAAAGACACAGTAACAGGCAGGGAGAAATCACTCATTTTATACAGAGTAACAACTTCTTACGCCCTTACACCCTGATAACACCAACGGCCTTGAAGGCAGTGGCACACCAGGACATCTCCACAATTGACGGATAGCAATAAAATGAAACGACACTGAACAAAATGTTCAAGATACATAATCATGACTAAGCATCATGACAGCCCCCTAAAGATGAAACGATCTGTTAAAAGATACACATATCCAGTATATTTAGCCATGCATGAAGGTTTGTGAACCCCTTGTGAAATTATAGACATTTTTAGTTTTGCATTTAACACAACTTTGCCTCGAAGTGGAAAATAGAAAATATCTAGAGCCACAGAAAAAACAACCCAAGAATAACATCCAGAGATCTACAAGCCTGCATTGCTGCATCTGATGTCTTTGTGGCTCCATCAACAATAAGAAGAACACTGAATAGAAATAGCATTCATCCAAGCGTAACCTGGAAGAACCTCTACTGACAAACCTGAAGATTTCTGGAAGTCTGTTCTCTGGACAGATGAGTCCAAATTTGAAACAACATTACCACGGTTTTATAAGATTATTCCTTTGTAATATATCTAATAATGGCGCATGCCCTGTAGGGTTTACAAACTTTCAAGCATGACTGTATACTATATTAATACTGTACTATATTCAATATGCTCCCTCATTCACTTGGGTGTTTCCTTACTTGAACAATTACTTGTAGCCCAACTTTCACATCAGATTTAAAAATATTCTGTACCACATTTGACCTCACACATGCGAGGAAAAACTTCCTTGTGTTTCCTGTGACTCAATGCATGTCAAACGCTAGTTCAACAAGATAAAAGGAAATGTCATACTGTACCTAGAATACAGGTTGCTTGCATTCAGAGACCTTGTGAACTGTGTGCTCCAGAGACTTGGGTATTTGCTTAATCTGTTCAGCACCCTTCCTTGTTGATTGTTGACACAGACAGGCTGTCTCATTTTGTCACCATTTATACTTCAATGTTTATACAATAAACATTGTTATGAATGATAATCTTGCTCTTCTCGGACCCAGTTCAAATGTGGTAGCCTTAACACTGTTGGTTTTAACAACAAAAGAGAGATAAATGTATGGATCTCCTCTCACATACTGCCGTTGGCATGTGAAAACTTGTAACTTCAATTTCAGTGGGTGTCATGCTATCTTAATCTTAGTTTAGACATTTTGGAGATAGGCTACAAGGTTTTTACCCGACAGCTGCTGAACTTAATCATAATGTGCTGCTGTTGGATGTACAACTTGTACCTCTAAAAAGTTTTCAGAGATTGAGAACAACTCAGCAAATTCTAGCATTGGATTTGCATGGGCCGTGGCTAGGCAACACACGATGAAGGTAAACTGTCAGTATTTCAGCTCTATAGTTAACAAATTGAGTTCTCACAGCAGTGAGTACTCCCTCTGTGGCAAACACTGAGCCAGACTTGCATTATTATTTGAATCACTTACAGAGCACTTGGTCCTGAGGCTCCTTCGAATGCATCGTCTTGAATGTTTTTGAGAAGTCTGTTGTTTCTCAGCACTCTGCAGAAGAAAACACAGGTGGGGTACCTAGTTAAAGCAGTCCACACTGAAGTGTAGTCATATAACTGTGGTTAAAATGCAATAACAAAAAGACCACGCTGTCCAAACCCCTTTTTCATACATTTATCTCAACATGACACTAAGGGAGAGTGGCTTTGTTGTACTGCAGCGTGTCAGACATATTACAGTCATTTAGCAGACGCTTTTATCCAAAGCCACATATCTCGTCTCCATCACCTTAGTATGGAGCGGAGTAAATAAAACAACAGGACATCCAATCAATATTTTGTCTTACATATTGTTTGTTTACTGGTACACTGTGTTTTTCTTTTGATTAAAAAAGCCTTCAACCTTAACAACAAACTTTACAGCAACAATCTTGGCCTGTTAACTGCTGGGGAGAGCGGCTTGCGGTTTGCCTTTGATTTGGCTCAGTATGAGGGACCTCATCAAAGTACTTACAATGTATTCAGCTTTGTTCCATTGAACGCATGAGATTGTATTTCCTTGAAACCGTTTCTAACCAGGTTCCTGTGGATAAATGGTCACACATCTTAGTTCACAGGACTGAACATGTAAGCATAGAGAGACATACCAAAAAAACATATGAACAAATCGTTGCTCCCAGCTCAGATAACACAAAACAATATGGCTCTTGTACTCACATGTCAACATACTCCTCTGTGATACCCTGGAAAGAATTGGCAGGGATGATGTCGATCCTCATGTTGTCTGCCATTTCTCTGTACATGGAGGAGATAACAGTCACACAGACTGTTAAGCTAAAGTATCCTTCGACAGACTAAAGCAGTTTGATGAACTGTGACCTACATTGAGAATTTAGGCTAGAGTTGGTGGCACTGTGGCATTGATAGATAAAGGTAATGCTGGGCTTAGAATCAGCCCAGCTCCAATTAAAGACACAACACCAGATCCGCATGCCATTTTTAAGTTACTTACAGGATAAAACTTGGTGCCAAGGAGGAGATAGTTGTGAAGTCTGGAAAGTGTATCATCCCCGTGTTACAGATGCTCCTATAAGGGCAAGAGTTGGAGAGAGATGGTCACAAGGAGATCGGGCCAAATCTTGTCAAAATGTCAAAGAGTTTATTTTGGTCAGTAAGAGATTACAGGTATCAGGATACAGTTCATCATTGCCTACTGTTTCTCACTCGGAGTAACACATGCTAGGATACAATTTGTGATGGACAACATGATGACAAATGTCTCCAGATTGACAATTTATGAGCAGGAGCGTGGAGATGCATAACAAGAGATAGTTGGATAATTTAACCATGAGACCCCCTTTTCCTAATTACCCCTCCCACATTAGAACCAGGCAGACAGCCCTAAATTCTAGTTAGGCATCTGGGTTATTCTCTATCAAGACACAAGGACAAAGTCTTTTCTGGGTTACAGTAGAAACTAGCTAAAAACAAAATTGCTGAAAAATGGGGGTTATGATGAATGATAAATATTCAGAAATATTCAGTTGAGCATTGTGAAAGACCAGACAGATGAAATAGTTTCATTTGTGTCAATAAAGGATTAAAAAAAACATCCCAGCAGTTTTGCCCAATGAACAGAAATCATTTCATTTCTTCCCATGTTTAAAAGGCTATGTCCACATGGTTAACTGGATAGTTCAGATGTCTGTCTTATATTCAGGTTATACTGGAACGTAACTGTCCAACCTGGATAACCGCTACTGATATTGCTTAGTGATGATGTTAAAACTGAATCATAGCCTTACAAGTATTCAAGCTTGGGCAGGTCAGTGAAGGCTCCTTTTGCAATCACCCTCAGACTGTTGATATTCTGTATTGAGCTACAGGAAAAAAAAGAATGACAAAATATTAGTAATTACAATAATACTGTTGTCAGGGGATTTCAACAAATGAAGACAGCAGAAGCATTGATAGAACACTTTCAAAGTCAAAGTAGAGAACTTAATCAGGCTAACGTGAAATAAAAAACATACCATCTGTTCAAATGAATCAAGGGCCATCAAGTGGCCATGAATGTGACTTGTGTGGTGTGTTGGTGATGTTTGGTGCAAGCTGTAGCGTCTTACATTTGAGCCAGGCTGTGGAGAGACAGGAAGGCATGTCTCTGGATCTCTGTGATGCGGTCACTCTGGGAAATCTCACTACGGCAGAAAGAAAAAGCTCCACATCAATCAACAAGTGACGTTAAACAAAATGGCACTGAAACAGCTCTCAAGCTGAGGCAAGTGAATGAGGAATATCTTTTGTTAAGTATTTTTTGTACACAAAAAGAGCAACAAGGCTGCCTGTTTGGATTTCTTTACTTACTTACTTTAATGTTTCTTTTTAAAAATAGGACAGGGTTGATTGATGGGACACAATCCATGAGGGAAGTATTAAAAGCCCCTACCAACTATTCATACTTCTAGGCCACTACACACACACACACACACACACACACACATACACACATCACCTTGTGTTTGCTCAAGCCTAGAATATAGATCATGGATGCATCTGGGCCAAGAGGAACGAATGAAAATGTTTAAAAGGAGGACTCAAAGAAGACCTTAAGAGACAAAGTCAAGAAGACTCCTCGAGCCGTCCTTGACTACTTTATCCTCTGATGGAGGCGTTGCTATCTTCCCATCTAAGCTGCACTGTCACTCCTCTCT
Source organism: Hoplostethus mediterraneus (assembly GCA_034670385.1). Classification (NCBI taxonomy): domain Eukaryota; kingdom Metazoa; phylum Chordata; class Actinopteri; order Trachichthyiformes; family Trachichthyidae; genus Hoplostethus; species Hoplostethus mediterraneus. The sequence continues at coordinate 1,917,072 of JAXDDW010000086.1, read as the reverse complement.
TCCCTGTTTTGTAATTACAGATGTTGTTTATAGACACCCACTCTACTGTAATCAGTTATGACACTTTAGTTAGATTAACATCATTATGATTCTATTTTAAACCAGAGGACAATGAAAGAACACTCCACCTGTATTGCTTATATTTTATTTCATCCTCTGATTGCATTATGGGTATCATCATAATTACCACGTGCTGCCCGTATAAAGCTGTTTCAGAGTATCGTCTAGAAGATAAGTTTGCATCATCATTGACAAAGCATTCAAAGCTCCTCGTGTCATTCTACCTTCAAGGCAGACACGGGTTAGATGCAGTAGGGCAAACCGATCACTAAAACGCAATCTCTGGAGTTTTCATGTTCTCTGGGAGGTTTCATATACCAATATATATACATCTAAATTTGTTTGCATGTGATTCAAAGCATTATGATGGACAGTTGACATAGGCTGGAAATTGAGCAGGATTACAGAAGTTTCATTTAAGCTAGAATGTATTTACTTTACTTAAAACAAAATTGTTAACAATGAAAAAACATAAATACTGTATTTGAACTGCAGCAGAAGGGGATGTGGGAGGTAAATTACAACACAAAAAACCCCTGGAATTCATTGAACAATGTTACAGTTTCTGAGGGTGGAATTTTCCTTTGGAGTTGGTTGTAGTTGATAAACAAACACCTGCTAATTGCCCTAAAAATAAGTTTGATTTGTTGAGTTGAGTTGTTCACATGAAGAAGCTATTTGGGAATAGGTGCAGTGATGCTGCATAAATGCACTCAATGGCCCACTGTGTTTAATACAGATTTTGAGTCTACCATCCTCATCTAGTCAGAGTGGAAAACCAATACATCCTTGAAGTTTGAATAGCATGCGATAGTGAATATGCACAGTGAATAGATACCCTTCAAACTACTTTGACAACCTGCTGTATGTGAGTAAACATGCACTGGAAAGATGAGGTTTTCAAAATAATGAAATCATCTTTTGTACATCTTTTTAAAGCATATTCAGTAACAAATGTCCCTGGTTGTTAAAATGTTAGCATGGGATATAGTATTTTAGTACTTTAGTACTATAGTACTATATACTATACTATATTTAGTACTATATAGTACTTTGATTTGAAATGGTGTTTTATATGTACTATAATTTGGCAAATATGTACAATTTCAAAAAAACAATCAAATATGTTTTGCTTGTGGTGGGGCTCTCAAAATAACGATGCTAGTCATATGCATTGTGCCAGTTTTCATGCTTCTCCTCTGAAGTGACAGATGTCCTGTACATATTCTGTAGGCATTGTTTATGGGTGATGTTATGCTCCCACATGTCAGGGCATGAAATACATTGAATGAAAGTTTGTGAACCCCTCGTGCAGTTATAGAATTATAGAATTCTTAACTAAAATAAAAGCACAATAAACAATAATTTTAAATGAATTTGTCCACGTACTTTTGGTCCCCTGAAAAGGTGGAATTATATATAAAAAGGGCTTTAATTCCTACATGGTTCACCCAATATGGATGTAAATACCCTCAAATTAAAGCTGACCATCTACACTTTAACCTCATTGTCATTGTTTAATTTCAAGCCCCTTGTGTGCTGGAGTGCCAAACCAAAACAACACAAAATGGAACGATTTGTGATTAGGTGACTGGATGATTAGTAATGATGCAAGACTGAAAGGTGTATTCTTCTCAAAATTTAAAATGATTGGATAATAAGTTTTGAATGAAAGAGAGTAGTGGGATAGATAAGTGAAGTGAGGTAGCCTTCATGATTGCTTCATTAAAAACCAACCCAAGAATAACATCCAGAGCCTCCATTGCTGCATCTGATGTCATTGCGCATCCATCAACAATAAGAAGTGAACTGAATAGAAATGGACAATTATGTAAGGGTAGACAGGTAGACGTCCTCTACTGTCTAAAAAGAACAAAGCCGCCCGAGTTTAGCAAAGTTTGCCAGAGACGACCTGGACAAACCTGAAGTCTGTTCTCTGACATGAGTCCAAAACTGATTGGTTGGCAACGTGTGTCATGATCTAAGCTGTTTTTCCTCCTCTGGACCTGGACCACTCGACATCATTAAGGGAGCCATGAATTCTGAGGGAAACCAGAGAATTCATGAACAGAACATCAGGCCATCAGTCTGAGAGCTAAAGCTGGGCTGAAAGTGGCTGTTCAACAAGACAATGATCAAAAGCTTTCAAACAAATCTACCATTGAATGTCTCTTATCTAAGTGTTACAGTTTTCAGCATCCTAATTCAAAGTGAAGGATATACTGTACATGCTCTGTGCAATGTGGCACTGCAACAATGAATGGCTATGGCCATATATATTTGACTATTTGTAACAATGTACGGAGCCCCTGAGTGGTCACATCATATATTTTTTTTCTAAATTGTGCGCACGTTTTACTAAAACAAGCGCACTGTTTGTGTCATCAAGTCTAGAAGGTCTATCAACAGTATGTAAACATCCCATTCAACTTATCGCATTTTAAAGGTGTATGCTCTCTTAAAAAGTATTTCCTTTGACTTTTCAAAGTCAAAGGAACTGTCCCTGTCCCTGTCCCTCTTTGACTACATATCCACAAGTTCTTTGGTGCCAAATGGCATTTAAGTCGACATAAATCCCCCTATTCTTCTTACCCCAAACTCCAATAAATAAATAGATACAAGGAACTTACATCATTGTAATATTGATCAGCTCTTTGAAGGCATGACTGGGAACTTCTCTCAAGGGCAAATGAGTGAGCCTTCTGGAAGATTCACAGAAGAATATTAAGTTAACTCCAGAGATTAAACAATTACAATTTCTACATCTAAACCTTTGCAATACAGATCTGAGACAATAAAAAAAGATTTCTTCAGTTTATCCCTCACAGCATAACAGTACAATAGTAATTATATAACAGGTTTTACCAGAATACTATATCACAACAAAACTATAAGGCCATATAGGAACGTTATTTTGATACCATAAAAGATACGATAAAGTAAGATAATGTCACTATTAACTCAATACCACAGACACACTTTAAGTCCCTATAGAAATATGACAGTGATACCATATAGGAGGAAAAAAACTAAGTACGATAAAGTCACTCTAGAGTACCACAGACACACTATAAGTAATATTATAGGAATATTATAGTGTTTTTGCGTTGGGGATAGTAGACTGGACTGCTGTCAGCAATTAAGGTCGTTTGCTTAAACTTACAATCGCCGCACGAAGGGTGATCCTGCCCGGGAGGCCAGTTGAGTGTCCCTGGTGCAGTGAAAGGTGTCGGCGCCACACCGGCAGATGGCCGGGCAGGTATAAGCCCAGCAGGAGCGCAGAGTCAGGATACCGGACAGCGCAACCAGGAGCCATACCGCCCGGGGAGCCGTGTGTGACCGGGCCATCCGCAAAACCTCCGCTGTGCACACAGTTGGCGATGAAATACTCTGTAAACTGGAGCTGGATGTTGTGTGTCTAACTCGTCAAAGGCAAGAGGCTGCGCTTTCAACGAGCGTCCTGATGTCCTGCTGCGTTTGGGTGCTGTGGTAATTACAAGCAATTACAACATGCATGAACAACCCAACAAAGTAGGGAAGTAGACGCTCTGGTAAAGTCGTACTTTTCTATCATAGCAGGAGTTGCCCACACGTGACGTTTAAGGGGTGGAGAGCAAAGACGTCTTGTCAAATAGATGTTTGTGATTCGTGATTATATGTTATTGTTTGGCATTCAATGTAATTAGTGTTTGGTTATGTTTTTTTTATTATTATTTTTTCACTCTTTGCTAAACTTTAAGCTGTCACACATTTTTGTTTTTAGTAACTCATTTACATCTTTATGCCATATTTCTGCTATTCATTCTGCTGCTGCTGCTCTGTAAAAGCACTTTTGTCACAGGCTTCATTTTTGTTACGATTTCCGACCAAAAGCACTTGAATGCACCAACAAGTCATTTAGTATTTACGACTTGCTAGCTCTGGAGTATGACCTTACACACTTGAACTTGAAGGCAGCATACCTCACAACAAGGCTGAACAGTCCTATGATGATGAAGACTAGAAAGAAAAGCTGCGCCTGTATAGCCTAAAAAGTGTCAGCCAGAAATAAAACATGAGGATAGACAAACTGAACACTCAACCACCGACAGGCTCCTCATCTGAGATTCACTGTTAATGCAGATTGAAGCTGCAGTTTTATTATTTATTTATTTATTATTACTTCAAAAGATAAGGATACGGTTTCTTTGTATGAGGCAGTGCATTGAATGTCGTGCAACACAGCCCAGCCTGCAAAAGCTTTGTTGTACAAGGTTATTTCACAATGGTCCTGTGGAGCTCAGTGATAACAGCGTGGCGCCACAAATAAAACGTTTACCGATTTTGATTCCCATTACGGCCATCCATACTACTGAAAAATACTGTATAACTACCAAAAGGCATATGTCAGAGAGTGTGTTAGCTTGGAGCACCAGATGGGTGGGTTTCACAGACACACAGACAATTAATTTAGTGTCAGGTAAGCTTTCAATTACTGATGCCAATCACAGTTTACTGAACCGACTACCCTGTGATTGTCTGAACTTCCTGGTGTTCATTGTACCATCCTATACAAGGTGTAAAGAGGATTTTCAGAGACATTGTAGTATTGCCTAGTATTATTTTCTTCAGTCCTCTCAATTTGGTTGACCATCTTTTAGCAGTAATATCAAGTTCCCTGCATCTATAGTGTGCAGACATTTCATAAACACACAGGATCTGATGTAACTGCCTCCGGTGCTATTTTGGGAGGGTGCCTGTGTGGACACTATGTTGGTTGTTAGAGGAAAGAGGGGATGGGTGAGAGCAGGTACGTCAAGGGAGCGCCACACTATACTCATCGCTACCATGTATCTGCACTCACACTCAGCTCATAACATTCAAAATTTCTAAACCCGTTTGTGGTTTCGGCAACAATAGGCTAACGGGACGTGAGTGAAATTCTTCCCATCGTGGTGACACCCACCCATATATACAGTATATACAGTACATGACAGTGTAACAATGAGACAAACTATTCTTTTGTGTAGTTCAGGGTATAAATATATGGTCAGAGTGTACCCAGGAGGTGATTAAGGCATTTTGGCATCTTGCAACTAAGCCCATGGCAACTGAGCCCACTGTGAGCCATGTGAAATCTGAACAAACTGCCCACTGAGTACGCCCACCTAGCCAGCCTAATTACCGTTGACTTATGGTTGTGGAATTGTGGGAAAGAATGGTGCTACCCTTATTCTGTTCACCTTTTGTGTTGAGCATCAGGTGCCACGGCCACATTTAATGGAAGAAGGTGAGGGTGGAGAAGGGTGAAAAAGTGGTATCAGGTGAATCAGACTGAGAGACAGGAGAATTCAACAATTTCTACCAATCCAAGCAACAATACACATTACAGCAAAACCTGAAAATCAAAATCATTCTACAATCATACCACATACAATTTTTCACACCAGCAAAAAGATTGTGTGAACACTTCATGTTTGCTTCCGGATGCTGCTGATCCACCCCCCACACAGTCCCATTTACACCTGGGGAAAGAGAAAGCTCTGTCAGTACCAGCCCCAGCTGAACCCCATCTCTCCTTCCAGTGAGCATGACCCCATTTAGAGCTTTCTCTTGCCTGCTCTTCCAGACTGCCGATATCACCTCTGTCAATAGATAGTTTAGTAACACCTTGTTCTCACCGCCGCTGTGCTCCTACCCCCTCCGTGTGCAGCTCCCTGGAGAAGTTGCTGCTCAGTGCCCTGTACCAGCAACACAGTCGAGTGTAATGTTCCAATGTTCTGCAAGTGGACTTCTTTGAATCAACTGCTTAGCATCACACACACACACACACACACACACACACACACACACACACACCTACATACTAACCGCCACACTGTGCATCAATTCACACTTAGGAGTTCATAAAGAGCAGGTTAGAATCTCACTGAACAGCCTAAAGACCTGTTTTAAGAGACGATTTACATCAAACCACAGTTGGAAATCTGTATTTTCGTGACAAAATGAGATAAAGTGTCACACCTACTCTAGCAGCTGCACTGAGCAGATTTTTAGGTTAATGTTACTTTTTAAGCACTAGCTGTGCTTAATTAATTGCTATACCATCTAGCTGGGCTTTTTGGGATTCATCAGCATGGTTGGAAAGTCTCCCAGATTGCTCACCTCAAACTATCCTTTGTATAATACACTTTTAAATCACAGTATCTTTGACTAAAGGCTTGTTCACATCAAGCATGTTTGAAGCAGTTTATTCAGGCTCATTTGGGCAGGTGAGAACGATGCCATGTGAACTCAGGTGAGCACCAAATAACCGCATCGAGGCTGTGATCACACACGATGCGTCTCAAATGTTAACTTTAACTACATCTCCAGTTCTGAATGTGCTCAGTGCCTTAATTCTCTGGTGTTCATGCAAGTCAGAAATAGCTGAATATGATCATGAATCAAGACTATGGTTTGCCCTCACTTCATTATGTTATGCTTTGCTTTCCAAGCATGAAGAACTGCTGGCTACTAGATGCTAATATCTCCTTATACCCATAATCCCTTGCATTTTGTGATTGTTTCCTGCAGAAGAGGACCGGGACCTGCAAATAACCAACCGGCTTAGTTGGTTGGTTAGTTGTGTGTGTGGTTGCACACACAACTTTGAATGACATGCCCAAATGAGCCGCGCTAAAGGAGTAAATGCTCCAGAATTCGAATAAACAACCGCTCCAAACATGCGTGGTGTAAATTCACCCTCAGTCTTCTTCCAAGTGAACTGTGGTGCAGTTTGTTACGAGTGAAAATATAATCCAAACTACAGGAAACCATCACAAAACTAACTGTTTTATGGGTGTAAGGAGATGGATGTTGACATCTGGTAGCCAGCAGTTCCTCATGCTTGGATATCCTAGCATAACCAAATGTCCATCATGCTCAGCCAAAGTTACAGGAACTGGAATCTGATTTCTTTTGACTGCCCCAAAATCTCTAACCTGGCGGGACGACAGGTTACCAAAACTGTCCCATAAATGAGCTACTTGTGAGGCAATGTGACTTTTGTCCACAAGCCCTGGTTTTCTGTAACCGGGCAGTGTGAACCTCAATGAAACAAATACAAAAACTCAACCATGCAAACTTTAGACTAAAGAAAGAGAACTGTAGGTGTGATCACACCCTGAGCTCCTTCACGCCATATTGGAAAGTTATTAGAGGTTCCTTCCCTGGCAAATTTTCTTCTTGCTGGTGCTGTTGACCTGCCAGAGTCCTGCTGGGACACACACACACACACACACACACACACACAAACACACAAACACACACACACACCAACAACGCAACACAACACAACACTGTGCTGTCATTAGAGAAAATGGTGGAAGGCGCCATTTGTGTCAAATGCTGTTTACTTGCTATTCCCACACAAAGTGACATTTCCAGAGTGGAGTTCAAGAGAGACACATATCAGTGTGGCATTTGAGGTAATTGGCAATCGGGGCGCTGAGAACATAATCGGCGCTTGAGAATCCCCTTTGTTGTATTTCTCTCTGTGCTGCAGCTCGGTGGTTCTCTCTCAGTCTACATCCCATTTACCTCATTAAAGACCATATCCAGTAGCTCATTGTATGTGCTGGTCTTTCATGATGAAACTGTATAAGGCTTTGTATGCCATTTGTGACAGTAATTGGAATTTTTGTTTCACCGACGTCTTCTTGACCTGCTCAATAGGTCATCCAATCTCTCTTGTACGAGTCTTTCTTGAATAATTAAAGAGGACTCTCTAATAATCTCGCTTCACTCTTCCTGAGTTCACGTGGCGGTGATGTGGTAACTCCTTGTTCATGAAACAAAAAATGTACTTTCCAGCATGCATAGCCTCGTGTTGGAGGAACAGCAATGTTTTAGAGGAAACAGAATTATCAGCTTGGCTTCTCAACTCGCTGCAATCAAGGCTCTACACTCAAGGGCACCGCGAGTCTCCTATCATGCACATGGAAGAGATGGCCAAGGAGACTGAGGGTGAGCCAAAGGAATTTGACATGACAAAGCCCAGATAGCAACACACACACACTCAATAAACACTTGGACAAAACGCTATCTACTAGGAAATATAGGGCCTGTATTCATGTTTTGGATGGTGCGGGTCTTTTTGGGCATCTATGCTTCAGCAGGTTACAGTCATTTCCATATGCCCTCTAATCATTCTCCCTCCTTCCCTCGCTAAAGAAAGTGTTGCAGTGGGCACACCATGAGGCTGGCATGCTAATGAATGTGGCATCAACAAGCAACCAACAAACAGGGGAGTCGTTATTATGAATTATTAGGCTGAATTTATGCAGTCTTGTTTTTAATGGCAGATAACCTTGAGGCTGTCCGATCTCTACCTCTCCCCCTCTCTCTCTTTCTCTCGCTCAATTCCCAATTACACACACACACACACACATAATTTGTGGATGGGGCAACGCTCCTGACACCTTATCAGGGTCCTTGGACATCCAAAATGCCTCACAGAGATATCGTATTAGGAACATTAACCCTTTAGTGAGATCAGGAACTGAATCTTGTTTACCGATCATCGTACAAATTGTTTTTATTTTGCAAAATATGTTTAGGCCAAAATCCATCACTGTACAAGCAAGCGGTCTATTGTTTGTTTTTAAAGGCTGCAGTGAGTCAGAGCTGTCATACTTAAGCACTCTTCAACCTCCCATGTTTGACCCAGCAGTGTGTAATTCACTTAGCGATTCCTCTTAGTCGTTGTAGTTCTCCAATTTGCTCAACAGGTGTCAGAAAGCACCTTTCTATTATAACATCTTGGGATTATGGCTCTGGGTTTCTACTGTGAGGAGCCAGCTGGTCTTTCATCACTAATTCATCCTGATCCAGAGCTGAAGAATAATAAATGTGCTGAAAATGGGACATGGCTCGGTTACAGATTCCGCGGCTAGCTAACGTGAATATGATGTAAGGAGAGTTACTGGTACTGTTTTTTTTTTTACAGATTTATGTTTTCTAATAATTGACAAAAGGATTGGTATTTTGTCCGATTGCCCTTCATCAGATAATTTTAACCATAATGTTAACATAACATAATGTCCCACATAAACATTTATAAGGCATCTAATTGATGTAGATGGAAAGATACACTCTCTACTCAGTTCTTTCATTTCAGTTTAATTACCTGTACACTGGATGAAAGCAGATTTCTGGGAGGCCTCCCCACTTGCCAAAACCATGTTTTTGGACCTTCAAATGTTTTAAGTCTAACACCAATTTTCACTTTTTTCAGCAAAAACCTTCCACAAATCAGATATCAGTGGACACATCAGTAAATTATTTGCTACAACATTATTCATTGTCCTCTTGATGTCTTGAGGCTCATTTTTAAAAAAGCTAAAATTTGAAACAATTTTGTTTAGCTAAACGTGCAGACACAAAGGCTTCAATAAAGTCCTTAACATTTCAGTTTTGTAAGATTGCTATCCAATGATACACAAAGACAACCAATCATTACATCTCATTCTCTACAGGACATCGGAGGAAGGCACTCTGTGTACCTGGTGGGCACAACCAGATCTCTGTGGGCGAGTCTGGCCCGGGACGATCAGCACCTCAGAGTCGTAATCTGAATGGAATGCTTTGCTTTCATCCCTCCACTCCTGCACTCCACTCTACATTTACCATACATTGGTTCTAGGAAGGAGGAACATCACTCATACAAAGACTGGAGCGAGAGAGAGAGAGAGAGAGAGAGAGAGAGAGAGAGAGAGAGAGAGAGAGAGAGAGAGGAGAACAAACAACCTGTGTGGAGGTTACAGTTACATCTGTTCAGTTGCTCAAGTTGTAATACTGGTGCTTGTGATAGTTGTAGACATAGTGCTATCTTTGTCCATACTAGAAATAATTTAGTGTTGGGATGCTCTTTGAACTTGAATGGCTTATGAGACAGGAGTCCATCCTCTGTCTATCTAGGCAGTTTCATGTACTACAGCTGGTGTAGTCCGTTAAGCCACATAGTGTAAGCAGCTGTGACTCCTGGCGGCCATCAAATTGGCTAATCAAAAATTCAAACTTTTAAAGGCTAACATTTTAATGGGCCATTACACATAAACCTTTTAGATAGTATTTAATTAAAAGAAATGTTTTAGTGCTATCATTAGGATTATTTTTTTGATTGTACTTTACATTTGATATTTCAGAAACTAATACTCATGGTACAACAGTTACTGACAATAATTAGATGAATGATATTCGGGATTTGTGCACCCAAAAAGCTTGGACTAGCCCATTTTAGAGCCTGTGGTTGGACACAATCTCCCATTTTCAGGCCACTGAAATGGTCTTTTCTCAGTAACTAGGGTAAGGTCCACTGTATGTACTGTATATTACCTTTGGTAATATATTTGATTCTCTGTGTCTTTTGTTTAAATCCAAGTTTCAGTCAGGTCACTTTGCTCAAGACAATAAAACTGTATTAGATTAAATATTTTTTACAACCATCTTAAAAGCCTACATCACAAACGGAGGCTGCATCAGAGAAGAGCATCCCAAGTCCCTACCACACTACCCTACCTGTCATTTTAGCACTTGAGTTGTTGTGCCTTGGTGTCTTGCTATTTTTTCTATTTAATCTCAGATGCTGTTTAATATTGACTTCTGTAATGTTTAACATGAACTTTGAATGGATGGTGAAGAAGTAAGTTTAGTAACTGAGGACCTCTGTAAGTGGATATTTATAAGACAAACAGACTGTTCAGAGACCTGCATTTAATATGCTATCTCTCAGATTTGATTTGATCAGATTTGGCACAAGAGGGTGTTAAACAGCGATGAGCATCTTATCCAACGATCAATACCATCATATTATATGGTGTGTCTTGCATTAGGTGAGCCAAATTTATTCACTACCCTTATAGTCATTATCTTTCCTCAAATTTGATCAGTTAAGTTCTTTCAAGAGGCGAGCTTGTGGTGGGTAAAGGATTTTGAAAACTTAATGTCTCAACAAATTATAGTCTGATGATGACAGTTTTGTTGATGAAAATACCAAATAGTCAATGTCATTTTTTCAGTGTTTAGTTTTTGTCTTGTCTATAGCCCATGACAATATGAGCAATGTTTTGAGGCATTATAGATGGTCACTTTTGCCAACAATTACAACCAATTATGAACAGTATTTTTTTCATTATGCTGTTGTTTCTTGTAGGGCACCACACACTCTCTCACTTGTAAATCTCGATCTAAGCCAGAGGCGATGACACTAGCCTGCTTTGCCTTAGAACGTTCCTCATATACTGTTGCATGTAATCCATGTAAAAAACAAAATGGTGTGTATTGTGACACGGTTCAGCAACTTGCAGGATGGGTCACACATGTGTCTTAGCTGTTTCCCTCAGATGCATTGAGGCAGGATGCTGAAATGGCTACGACTGCACAGCTGGACCTACTGGTGGTCAGCTATAGCTAAGTGGATTGGGCAGCAATCAGGCAGCTGCAGAGCAAACCAATACACAATGAATGAAGGACTGGCAGTCCCCTGGTTCAGATTCGCAGTCTGTTGCTGTAGAGTCATCCATCCAGCAAATCTGTTCCCCCCTAATTAAGTTCAAAAGGGGGAGTGAGAGGGTCATTAAGCACTTATTTATTTGGCAAACCACTGGTACAGAACGGCAATCGTATTCCTCTCACCGGGTTATATAATTGGTCTGAACAATGATAAGCTTAGCACCACGCAGAGTGATGGGCAAGGGCACTTGGAGGTGCTGTAAATTGTGCTATGTCTGTAGCACTCAGACTTTGATCATTACATCCTCAGTGGGGAACAGCGCTGATGAATACTCGTGTTGACCTCAAAACTGCTGAATGCATTTTGGAAGCTGTTGCTAAAGTCAGCTCACAAATGGTACTTTATTGTTGGAAATAAAAAGAAGATATGTGTCCTGTGAGAGGTGGTGGTACCAAGTGTGATTACATCACAAACAAAAAAAAAAGAAGAGAGAATTCAATTTGGGAAGAAGTTTATCACACGGGCAGGGTGGCCCTTGTGGTTGTCAGAGATTGGGAGGGAAGGCCGTTAATCACGGCACACACCCCAGAACTCGAGGGCTCAAGCTTTGGTTATTTGAGCACTCTGGAGACTGAAATACAGTCGGTGTCAGAGGAAAGGTCAATGACATTGTTAGGAAGCTCTGTGAGGGACAACTGAGCAGGTGCTCTATATTTGACAAAAATAAACAATAAGACATTATTCTCTTCCGTCCTCCTTTAGGAAAGCCATCAGTGAGTCCTTCTGGTCAGGACAAATATATGACAAAATAAACTATTAAAGGTTTAGATTGTTTAGGATAGTTATTTAATCATAGGTTTCCTTTTTCCAAGTGATACTGTAGACTGTAGTTAACCCATAATATAATTTACCAGCCATGTGGATACTGTGAAAGGATTACAAATAACACAATATTGCAATACGGAATGCGTCGTCTCCACATGGCCGAACACAAGAAAGACCAGTGCCTTCAAACTTCATCAGCTGAAGTGACCAAGAAGGCGTACCTGCAAGAAAGGAGGGCGACAGTAAATATTAGTTACACCTTCGCCAGATGGAAATACGTCAAAGACGAGAAGAACCTAAGAACCAATGCAGATGGGGCCAAATTATCTTTTGGACGTTTTTCTGAAAATTTTTCTGAAATGACTGTGATACTGATAACTCACAGACGAACTTCAGGATTATCAGTTTAAGACATTTAGCAGTCTAGCAGGCTACGTGCAGCTTGCTTGTGTTTACATGCTGTGTATACATCAGAAGTTTACCCAATGCTGTTATTTATTGGACCCTTTTCCGGAACCAAAAATGATCAGTAAAAGCATTATTCAATAATGGGTTGGTCTTGAAGAATATGGAGAACTTGAATCGTGTGGTACAGAAGATAGGACAGATACCTGACTCATAATCGGGGTTGCCATTGGTAGGACCTGACCTCAGTGTACATGTCATACTGTATGTGTTCTTGTCTGTGTCCTTCCATCGCTCTTTTGCCGTAATGTCTAATGGCCTGAGGAATGACAAAAGAATGCCAAGGACAAAGAGCCGATAAAGTTCCTGGATGTCCATTTGCAACCGTGAAATGAAAGCCACATCAAATATCTAGTCTGATATTAATACATTCTATGAAGTTCGGTATCAGGTCCGTTTTCCATGTATGCCAATCTTTAGTGATCTTTTGGGGTACATTTCCATTTTTCAAGAGAAGCATTTTTCTCCAGCATTCATTGAGAAATGCTGCCACACATCCATAGCATATATTTTGGACCCCTTTGAAAAGGAGAACATTTTCCTCGGTGACTTCTGAAGAATGTTTTTTTTGTAATTTGGATGGAAAAAAATAGTCCCCTTTTGTATCTCAGCCTTCATCTAGGTAAAGCGACTTCAAATACCCAGTTGAACAGGCACACGCTTTTGCTGTGCCAGGACCCGATGTAATATATACAGCATGTTTACATTCTGTATATTCATTATCGCAAGACTTTGCAAGCTGTAGCAAGAGGCCATAACGGGCCTAAATCTGTAATTGGCTCAGCGCCACTGAAAACATTAGGCAGTATATTTTTTCTATGGAACACGTTTATTTTCACGAGATTTCATGTGTAATAATGTATGTGGAAATCCCAAAATACAGATAAATAAAATTGTCCTGCTGACAATCTGTGGCAGATTGTTGACAAAAAAATATTGTTCAATATACAGTACATTTTTGAAAAGCATGTACACTTTGAAAAATGCTGGCAACAAGGCATATATTTAACTTCCAACTAGAAGCTGAACATGGATCAGCTGCAGGCAGTGTTGATGCCATGATTGCTGATTACAACTCTAAGCATGGTTACAGATTTGGTGTTTGACTCGATGGTTTATCCTGACATCAATGTATAATCAGGTAAAATAAACAGTTGTGCTGCAAAACGGCCTCTTCTCAGCACAGCTGACAGTTGTTATGGGATCAATTTGTTGCAGCATTATTATTAAAGATGAGCAACTAATGGCAGTCACTGTCCATGGAGGAGTCTGGAAGTGCTGCAATCAATCCTGATTGGGCTAGACGTGGAGAAGAGAGGGTTGTCAGCACTCCTGATATTTAAGGGGGTCAAGTGCCATCGATCCTAAGCTTCCATGTAGACACTGTCCTGTCATTGATAAGATGGATTAAGCTCTCAGTGCCAGCACATGTTTCTCCACTGTCTATCACATCCTCACATTCTGTCTCTACAGGCTTTGTCTGTCTCTCTGGGTTTCTCTTTCTGACTCACTTGCCTATGAGTGTCCTTTGTAGGTCCACTGGCTGCTCCTTTGCCTGGCATACACTACACAATGTGGGAGGGATATGACATATAATCTGGGACATTTTAATGGATAGATGCACTGTATTTCTGTATTTACAATTAGACATACGTTTGTCAGAGAACATGATGAATGATTTGTTTTTGTGACATATAGGGAAGCCAGTTAAAGTATTAATCCTTATGATTTCCAAATTAATAAATACCCTTTTTGATACTGTATATCGTTGGCATATTTTTTTAGCAGTAGCCATTCCAACTTGTGAGATGCCATTTAGTCTATGCAATGAAGAAATCGAATTTCCCACAAATGTTGAGTTTATTTTGTATTATAAGCATATCATTTCTATTGGAGAGGTGTCATCCTCTCCTAGACCTGCCATGTTGCATCAGCAAATAATTCTGCAGCAACCACGAGTGATGCTTATGCAACTTAAAAAATTGTTTGTGTGTATATGTCTGACTGTATCTATTCTGTATATTATGTATGTTTTGAGTTGTCATGAGTGGTTAAGCCATGCCATTTTGATCAAATCTACTCAGTCTAAACTTCAGGAGGGAAAGATGCTGAACAGTGTCAAATAGGGGGTCTGATTTTGGTGCTATATTGAACCTCTTGTGGTGTGATATGTAGGCCCGTTCTCACATAGTATTCTATTTGAAAGAAATGGTTCATTATTCCTATTTAAGGTATAACTTACTGACCGCTGTTTAGACCTGATGGTTGGAAACTGTACTGCTGGTGAGCACAGAACCACCGAAGAACCACTTGCTTCTATATGGAAACTTCAGATGCTTGCGGGAAAAAAATATTACGGTTAAATTGGCTTTTCTACTGGTGAAGCCTTTATAAAGCACCATTATGCTCACAAAGAACCATGTCATTTCAAGCGTAGTTGTGGAAAGTGACGTGGGACTTGTTGTAGACAAAATACAGAGCAAGATGCAGCAGTTGGGTACGGATGTGTGAATACAGCAAACAGCTGCTATCTCATTCCATGCATGAAATATTGGTGATGATCCAAACTCACCAAACTGTGACAGGGTGGGGGTTTCACAGTCCTCAGCAACGTGCTCTCACTTTCATCTGGCTAATGTATGTCTCATATTATATGGACAGTTTAAGGCCTGAGAGACCATGTAGCATTTGCAATCATACACGGTTCCCCCAGGAGCAGTTTTTTTAACAGATGTTTTTACATTCAAGCATGCGCTTCAAAGAGTGTTGCTTTTAATTTGACCTTTTTGCTTTACATTTAAGGGGACAACATGAAACAAAAATGGGGAGAAAATGCTTTTTTTTCATTAGCATATAAATCCCCTCAATTAGTGCAGGAGCAGCTTTGCTTATTTTCCAGGGTATGAAATCTCACAGGAAATTGTCTGTGTGTTTCCAGTACAACCACCCCGGGCTTCCCTCAAATACAAATTGGCAATGGATTTGCAGACTATGCACACATGTTTTCATTTTATATTTGCGTGTGTAGTGCTAGAGTATAATTAAAAGCAGAGGTACATAGACAAAATGCACAATTTGATTATTTGATATATCTTTACATGAAACTGCTATTGTAAATAACCAAGCATGATATTGAGTTTGACCTCTTTCCTGGAGAACATAAATTGGTCAGTGAGATGACCATGAAAGCTATCCATGACTCCTCCCACCACCATCATATTTTTTTTTGTCCATTTTTTTCTTCTTCCTTTTTTATGATTTTCAAACGATGACCAGCAGATGTCAGAAGTGTTCCTCAAAAACGCAGTCCAGATTTTGCTGCTCTTCTGACTGAGCCGTTATTGTCATCAAGCTGCCCCAACACGTTTTTACAATTTGAATGTCGCGTCATACATTATAGACAAATACAAAGATGGCCCTCTCTCTCTTTTTGCTTTCATATGTGTAAATTGTGTGTGTGTGTGTGTGTGGGAGGGGGTGGTCTGGTGGACGTGGTATTTTAGCAATTAATGCCTGTTAATAAGTGGACATGAAAGCAAAAGACAGAATGGGTGCAGATAAATGTAGTACTGCAGCTGTGAACTAGATAAAGAAGCAGATGCAGTAAATGAATACGTGACAGAGGAATAGTGCTGGGGTCAACTAAACAGAAAAAGAAGAAGGCAAGTGAGGAAGACAGACTTCCGGAGAGGCAGACAGACAAGTGTGCAGGACAATTGGAACATGCATGTAAACAAGAGTACATGTACTATATGGTTAATGGTTTTTACAGATGAAAGCAGAAACAATGCAAATAGCCCTCACTCTCGGCAGTTACCATGACGACCGTGCACCTGAACTTAGAGGTAGGTCCCGGGAGAGGTCTGTAAGAGGGAGAGGCAGGACAAGACTGGTGTGTCCTGATTTACATTTTGCCAAGTGCTCTGGCATCTCTTCGCTGTAACAGAGGCCGTCCCATTGTACTGCAATGATGGCTCCACTGGGAGACTCAATTTGAAAGGTGGTTTAGCTGGGAAACAAACCCACTAAAAGACTGGGGAGCAACAAAATTAAAAATTCAACATCAATCCTGCTCAGAGTTTTAATTGCTTGTCTTTCCTCAAAAGTGTTTATTTATTAACGCCGCTGGCTCTATAGCGCGCGTGCACTCTCTCGTCAACTGGCCACCCCACCTCTCCATGTGTTGTACACATAAAGGATTCTCTTTGATATGGCTGAACTCAGGTTACCCTAGCCCAGAATCTGCCATCCACATTCAATCTCATACTGCCATCATGTGAATGCTGTCTTATGTTGTGGGCGGTGACAAAGCCAGCAGGATTTCTCACTTCCAGGGGATCGGTTCACGACTGACGCACAGAAAAACTCGAATGCACCAGAGGAGCGGCTACTATCAGGAGGTAGAGCCAGACAACAAGTTGAATTTGATTGTTTACTGTTTATAGGGGGACTTTTATTTAAAACATTTTTTTAACATGGTTATCGTTTTAGAACAGGCAAAGCATGCTTTATCGTTTTTATGCATGGGCATGTGCAGAACATTTAGACACCACTGAGCCAGTCAGGGGAAATGTGTTTCTTCTTTAAGCTTCCTAGACAAAAACATCAGTTGGTGACAATTAAAAATAATAGTAATAATGAATTCATCTTCCCTGTGCCAGTAACAATGAGTAAGTAAAAACGATAGGATTCCACATTGCAGTGCATTTTAGATTCATATCCTTTTCTATAATACGTTATATATTATATTTATAGTTCATATGGCCATTAACTCTTTATGAACCATCCCCATCCATCCCTTCATGCACTCACACACACATACTAACACTATGAAGTGAGTGTGCTATTATTACATTTTATCACTTCTTTCTGGCAATGGATGTTGTAAAAAATAAGAATTTGAGAATTTAGGCATGGTAATTAATTTCCAGTCTGCACCTTGTCGTTATGAAACAAAATTTTGATTACTCATTTCAGGTTAGTTAACGTTGGAGCCCCAGCACACTAAAGATAATTCGCCTATTTGTTAATCTTGAGGGGGGTTTATGGTCGCTATAGAGGCGAGTGCAGGCGATTTTGTGACAATCAGACCATAATTACGTGTGGGGAGGCAGCCAAGCGCAGCATGGCCCAATGTCATTAACTTGCTGCCCACCTCAGAGTGAAAGGGGCTGGGGGTTGTGATTATTTTCTATTATTCTGAGAAGAGCACAAATCCAAATGAGCACGGATACAAACGTAACCAGGCCTGATGCTGCGCGCTTAGCCAGCTGTTTGACATTCAGCAGTTAAACCTTGCAGTGTAGTGAAAAGAGTGGGGTCACAGGGATAATATTGCTTGAAGAACAACGTGAAATTTCATTAGGTCTGCTAATGCCTCCCTGACATTAGTGATAAATCCTCAGTTGCTTGCTAATGGGCGCTAAGGAAGTGGATGTCTACGGCCTGTGGTTACTATACTACTGTATGTCTGGTGGCAGGTAGCTGAGGGGGTTGGGCTGGAATTCACAGCAATGTGCTTATGAAGAAAACATGTTGCTGCATATGTGAGCGTGACAGCTCTGCCTTATTTGGAAACAAGATGCTGAGGCAGTGACACATTCTTCAGGCTCGAAACCTACAGAGCGCCGTGTCTCCCCTGTATCCTGGAAGTGTACAAAAAGTCTGGAAATCTGGTATGAGTCAGAATAACACTAACAAAATATTTACTATATAAAACAATACAAAACCTCTCACCATGACGTGGCAAGAAATACCCACGTACTCCTGCAGCTCCACTGTGCTGCCTAACACTGTCCCGGGCTTCAGGAGGCGCTCTGTAGTACAGTATTCATGACATTTTGGAATTATGGATGAATATTTCATGGACTGATGGATTGGGATCCAGCCTGCAATGCTGTCGGTATTGGATAGCATTCATTCTATCACGCTCAAACCAATGCATTGATACTTCTCCTCCCCTTGAAATGTCAATGTGAAGTGACCTGAGATTCCGTCCATGTTTCCTGAAAAAGGGAAAGTAAGAAATCGAAACGGGGAGAGCGGAGTGATTGTCTTACCAATAAGTGCTGATGCATATTTTAATCTATTACATGTTTGAGACATCAAGGGCAGTGGCAGTCAGACAGTTGGCTATGGAAGGGTGTGTGTGTGTGTGTGTGTGTGTGTGTGTGTGTGTGTGGAGAGAGGTGGAGGTATGAGTGTGTTACTGCCACACTTAAATTCCTCTCATTTCCACATGCTGCACTGGCCAACCATAGATCCGCAGAGGGAGTCTCCAACTAACGAGCAGGACCCACCTCCTGCTGACTGCAGCTACTGAGGATCAGAGGAAACACCGTGCTCGGTGGGTGGGGTAGGGTGTCTGATATCATTGACATATATCCGAACCAGTGTTTGAGGCAATCTATTAACTGGCCCCGGGGGTTTTACCTCGTTTTTACCATCGCTCTAGTGTTTCTTCCCTTTCCACTCTCTCTCGTCTACTTTACAAAGTGTGGCTGCCGAGGAGCTGGGAAGCAGAGGTGTGAAGTCCTGGTTCAGAGAGTTTTATTTAGATTTTAAAATTATTTCCATTCCACAGCATGGACTAATAATTGCGATGGCACAGGTGAAGATATATCCTGGCAGGACTTTTACTTTCTGAACCCGGAGTTTTACACCTCTGTGAAAGTGCCGCACAGGAGACAACAGCTAAATGAAAGAGAACACGCTGAGAAGATTTTGAATTATTGGCCTAATTGGACCTTCAGGGAGGCCAGATTGAATGATTTGCCAGTCGGATGGTACTGATACACAGGTGTGAAGAGGCCAACCCAGCATCTATGCACCTGCACACCGCCATATTAAATGGCCTTCTGCTGTTGAGGTTCACATCTTGCTGTTTATCTTCCATGGAAATAGAGCACAGGAGATTACAGTCTGTCTTTGCCCAAATTAATGGAGCCTCCTTTTCTCTACGGGAAAATAAATGCATCCTTTCAATGTTTGTCCATATTGTACTTGGCCTTGGGGTTAACACGTATTTTCTTTTGGACCTTTGTTCCACAGTTTTTTAATTATGCAGCCAACATGTACTCAAAGCAAAAATTGGTAGCAACTTAAAATATAAAATATACATGAAAATGTAGTATTCTTCTTCATATAATTAGATGAACAAGGGCCTTAGCCCTTAATAACAGAACAAAAAATAAGTGCTTTTGTTCTATTAGTATTACTATTTTATGCTTGCATTGTAATTATTGTAAAATAGAGCTGTATTTTGAATAATGATAGCATGAGGAAGTTGGTAAAAGCCAGATTGACGCCAGATTGACCCTGCTGAAGTGTCTTTGAGCAAGACGGCGAATGCCTACCAGCTCCAGAGACGCTGCTCTGTAGTTGACTGCTATCTGACCTCTCTTAGGGGGGGGCAACGGATAGATCATTCTCCTACGGGGATCAGTACAGTATCACATTACTATGATAATAAAATGTTGTACTGCACTCCAGGTATTTCATCCTGCAACCCACAAATTAACATTCGTGTAAAGAAAGCCAGCATGGTGAAAGGCAAATTGGATGGGCCGGGGAAGCCATATTCACACACATAATGCGGAACCGTGCACAGCTTAGACTTTTGATTAAGCCTGGCTGAGCCTGTGTAATGGCATGCACCTGCTATCATTACCACAATGACTGGGACACTGTACAGGCCACGTCGCTTGGGTTATTAAACCAACTGCGGGTGCTCAGTGTTTGTGTATGTCTTTTACTTAGGTGGTATTTTTCTACACAACATACACAAGGGTACTATCAAGGGGATGGAGTGGTTTGACTTTATATGATCACAGCCCTTATAAAATAATATAATAAATAAAATAATAAATAAATAAATAATATGATAAACTCATGATAAATAATATGATAGCTTTTTTACATGGTAGTTATTATGTTCTTTAAATGACAGTTCCATGTTGATTTTGACCATCCCTGTGAATACTTACTAACATAAAGTATCTTCTCCAGATATCTTATACAGTCTGTACATACCTGTCAGATTGCCCAGACCCTTTTCTTTCACTTGTTCATCATCTAGTTCACCATGTTACCTCAACATTGTTCCTAGCTCAGAAGCTAATGTTGTATTTGAGGATTGAGGAGCCCAGCGCCCACAGCTCGCTAGGCAATATATATTGGCGGGATCCACTGGGAAACGTGCATTTATGCAGACATTAGTGTCTGGTGTTTGCTTTCCAAATTGTACCAGTTCCCGTGTCCTCTGAGAGAAAGGTGTTGGTCAGATCCTAATTTAGACCAATAAATTTAGGACCCTAGCTGCTGGGGGAAGCGCTGTCATGGCAAGATTGATTTTATCGAGTCAGCAGAGAAATGTGTATGTGTGTGTGTGTACGGGGGACAAGGAGTGGCGTAGGGCCTCTCCGGCTCCATGGGGATTTGCAGTGGCTCTTACCATCTGCTGAAAACAGTCAATACATCCCAAAGCATCATGTAGGACCTGCCCATTTTCTTCACTGATTGACTCCAAAGGTCAGAGGAGACATCAAGCATGAATAGCCTATCAACATGCATGTCTTTCCAAACTGCCAATATCTCATCAACTCTTTTAAGTGGCCATCATGCTGACATAGGTATAATTTAACATCTTGAATAAGCTAAAGCTTTAGAAGATTTGTTCAAGTAGCCAACCACATCTATTGTGAGATGCAATACATCTGAACTAGATTTTGAAATTCACCCATCATGCCTGCCCACTACTTTTGTCCTCAGGGACAAACAGAATTCAAAACAAAGACATATCTGATGGAAAAAAAAGTATCAATAAAACGGTGGACTAAAATGTAACAAGTTATCATTTGTGAGGAAGTATGACGTGTGATGATCTAAGATAATAGAAATAATGATTTCTGTTTCTACATGGATTTTTGCTTTAATGCCACTGAGAATACTTGAACAGGAATTAAATTTTGACAGATGCTGAAGTTGAATTGGCCTATTAAATATTGCCCAATGGTGTAAACATTAGTGGTTTAGAGATCTACGGGAGGCAAGTTGTATGTTTTGATCATAGAAAGCTGTTTCTTATTACAAGACGCCTTATCTCAATCTCACACAGATTGAGAATCCTTTTGAAGTTATGATCCCATATGCCTGATCACTGGAGCTGAGCACTGCTCTCTCTGGAATTAAAGCATTATTCATTCATTCAGTCATTCATTGGGATATTCTGAATATCACAACAAATTTGTTTATTATTGCACACAAACTAAAAAACAAAATGTGAAAAAAAGTTAAGATAAAATTAAATAAGATAAAAACAAAGTGAAGTTTAAAAAAAAATTATTTTCACCATGTAACGGAATTCACCTGAAGTCATGCAACAAACATGAGTGATGTGCTTTTCTAAACCATTCCACACCAACGACAATTCCCTTACAAAAAAGTCACATGTGGAAATATGTTCCCACATGTGGTTTTTGGACACATGTGTTTTAGTTTTTCACATGTGAATAAAACCAATCACATGTGATTGAAATGTGAAATGTGAAATGTTGAATTGTGACTTTGACACACACACACACACACACACACACACACACACACACACACACACACACACACACACACACACACACACACACACACACACACACACACACACACATATAATTTCACATGTGAAAGTGCAGGTTTCACATGTGAAATGGAAGATGTTTTGGAGTGACACAACGTTACTGAGGTCAGACTTGGGGTTCTGTTGCATAAGAAATATACTATACATACAAGTCAAATACCAACAGTTTTGGATCCTCTCATCCTGTAGATTGCCAACAGCAACAAAGCTAGATCAGTTCCACATGACAAGGTACACGGATGATGCCAAAAGTCTAGGGCTCATCTTGTTCAGCAGAGCATGAAGGGTGCAAGTATTAATAAACCACCAGACACATAGTGGAGAACAGGCGTGGGGCTAAGAGAATGCATGGAATGATTTATAAGACAGAAGAGTTGGTAATGGTTTGGGGGTAAACGATAGTGTCCCTCTGGCCTGGTCTGCATTTCATACTATCGTGATGAAGCTGTCATAAGCACCCACCACCCTGGTAATGCAATCCTCTGGGGGATGCTTAGTTTTAATTTGGATGTCAAAAGAAAATGATTGACTTTTAGTGTGTGTGTGTGGGTGTGTGCGTGTGTGTCTATGCCTGTGTCTGTCTGTCTGTCTGTTTATGTTTTATTCTTGTGAGGACCAGATGCCATTGCTTTAGGGTTAGAAATGGATTAGGTCCAGGTTTAGGTAAGGGCTAGAGTTCAGCGATCCATCGCAATGTCTTCAAAGAATGTCTACAAATGTGTGTATGCGTGTATGTATGTGTGTGTGTTCTGGCATTGCAGAAACTCAAATGCCTGAAGAACAAGCATGTAAAACTAGAGGAGGTAAATGCAATTACTAGGATAGACATAGAGGGGAATGAAGTGAACATAATCACAATAGGAGCACAGCAGGAGCAGCACAGCAACAGTCCTGGTTAATACACAGACTAGTCCCAAGCAGCAAATAGATGGGGCATGAAGTGTATCATAAAAAAAAAGAATTTCATATTTTCGACTGAGCACACCACTTAAACATAGCATTTCACAAAAAAATGGTTGTTTCTGTCCTCTCACATGAAATCAATAGCCTTTGATAGAACAGCAAACTATAAAGTAATGGCGTCAAAATGTTTTACTAGAAATTCAGAGCCAAGTCGTGGTGCCAGAATTCAACTGAAAGGGATGTAATCATCGTTGTGTAGAATCTGTCCTGGAAGACAAACACAAACAGGAGAGAGGCTTCTTCATAGAGCCTTTAATGTTGTTATTAAAGCTTCCCCGGAAGGCGTAAATATCGACCTGAGTGTAGACTCCTTCACAGACCAGTGCATTTTGCCGTCCCGCCCCGCTAGTGCCATCAAATCAATCAACCTTTCTAATTAACTGCATCCAAATGAGGCATCCTCTTCTATGCCTCCAAAAGGAGCCTTTTTCCACATCGCCTCTCACACACAAGGCTGCTCTGCATGCCCTAAGCTTAGTATTATTTCTGCACTACACCCTGTCTGTAACCTCACACTCACCATCCTCACACCATCCTCACAAGGCGTTCAAAACCTCTCTTTGGCCACTTTTAAAGAGAGCCAGATAACAACGGGTCCCACCAGTTCAATTCAAATGTAATACCATTTTATTTTTTATGATTTCACTTGTTTGTTTTCTTTTAATATGGAATCAGCATTATCAATCCACACCACGGCACTATTTTGGAGAAGATTGGACCGTTCTTATTGATGTTGGTGCAAGTTCTGTATGAGGATATGTGTGTGGAATTTCAGCGAGCAATTGCGGATGAAAAATAAAGTATCTCTGAACGTTGATGAAACAGCTGCTTAACAGTGCAAATCAGACACCGCCAGCCATTTCTTCCCTTCCTTCCTGGTCTCTTTAGGTGCTCCCTCTCTCTCTCTCTGTGCAGCCTCTGATGGAACTGGGGAGGGGAGCTCCTCTTAGCTCTGCCTCCAGGGTACTTGGAGGGGCTCCAGATGTGCTACTCCAGAGCTGGGCACCGCAGCATCTCCAGCCGGATTTCCATGCATCCGGCTACTATTCACTTCATTTACAATCAGTCCACATTTCAAAGTCCTATGCAATCTAAAATCTGCTTCTTAAAAAAGAAATTTTCTCTCTCTCAGTTGTAACATTAATTGAAAATGCAAACTGTAATCAGATAAACTGAATAAAGATGAGTGGTTTGAAGATGTAAATGATTATTCACATTGCTCTGCATGAGCAGTGGAAAGGCTGGTTGAGATAATGGGGATATGGTATGATCAGTGGATGAGCTGCTAATGGTCTGTTTTGGCAGACAGGCTGGTCCCCCGGCCTCTGACACTGGCAGCAGTTATCGTATCATAAATTATTGAGTTTCCTTTGAATATTCAAACGCATCTCTATGAAAACCCACTAGTTATTAATTAGCACAATTCTCTCGCTCTAATCCTCAGCTAAAAATATACCTCCTTATCAGACATTTTTAAAAATCCCACAGTCACCAAAACATCTTTGTCTTTCTAAGTATCAGCTAAATAGCGGAAGTCTTTTTTCCAAACTTCATTCACAGAAGGATTTACCTTGCACTGAGTCACATACAGTCAATTTACATTGCTAGATTATGGGCAGCACGATTCTAGAAGGATTAACAGTATCATCGTATGAGTCAGAATAACATGTGCATTCACTGTGACATATTCAACCATGTGCTTATTTTTTTTTTCATAGCGGGTATAGAAAATTCCAAGTGTTATAGTCTTATTCCTGAGCTCCTGTGAAAGCCTGTGACAATAACTTCATCACCTCTCCTACTTCCTCCTTATAGGTACAATTCAAAAATTTGAATGGGTGTTAATAGAAACAGTGTGAAGTGACAACCAACTCTCACTAGGCTAGCACCCAAAATCTTTGACTTCCATTACTGAACACAGTATCATCGCACAAATATTATGTGAGCATGAGAAGTATTGTTAACAATTACTGTATTTAAAACCTCCACCCACCATAGTATTTGGTCTTTATATCAGGGGAATCAAACCCTACTATTACTCACAACCCAGGTAATAAAGAACCCTGATCTCTTGTTCATAATCAGTTCAAATTAAAAGCAATCAAAGAATCCTTCTTCTTTAAAGGTCTTCACAAGTGCCACCATCTATAGGTCTGCACATCAGTCATCTAGGGTATTGCAGGTTGCTAGTAGAGCCAAGTCCAGAGCATCTGTCATAGTCAGCTAATGTGTTTACCTATAGCTTCGACAGCCATCTCTCCCAGCTCCCCAGTGCAATGGCACCACAGCGAGGACGAGACCTCCACAGTCCCTCCTCAGCTTTCCCTTTGCCCTTCCTTTAGCCTGTGGCACTGACCAACCGCAAGGTGAAGGTAGGGACTTCATTCACTGATTTCACTGTCCAATTATATGTGTCTCACTAAGAGAGAGACTCCTTTCACTTTCATTTACACGTATTTGACTTCCTGGCCTCCTGTGCTTGACTGTTTATGCTCCTGTTATCAGGAGAGTTTGAGTGAGGTAATGTCTGGCTGGTCTAGACTCTAGACTATCTGTTATTAAGGAAAAAGATGGAAAAAAACACACACACACTCTGAGACATAAATAACTAATTTTCTCAAGTGTTAGGTGAAGGTTGTTGATTTCTAAGATAGCCGAATCTGTTTTCAAAGATATAAGAAGCACAATGAGGGTAAATTCCAACATATATTCAGATGCTTTACTGTATGACATTATGTCTAGATCACACGTTTAATTTTTACCTACAGCTGTTGTGTACCTATATGGAAGCTGCTGAATCCTCTTTCAGTCTCTGATTTGAGAGACGGCTGTTATTTCACAGTACCACAGCTTGTATTGTCATACTTGTCTCGGTAACTCCTTTTAAGTACCTGCTGCAATGTGTTGTTTTTCCCTCATTATGAGCAAATTACCACCCTCTCCTTGTTTAGCATGAAATAGTAAACCTTATGTAGATCAGTAAACAGCCTAAGGCCCCCTACCCATTTGAGCCTGACTCTCTCTTTCTGTCAATCACATATAATTGGATAAACAGCAGCAAGGCACGGACAATTTATAAATCATTTCAGAGAAAATGCTAACACAAATGGACACATACATACTCACACATACGTGTCCGCATGCAAGTACACACACACACACACACACACACACACACACACACACACACACACACACACACACACACACACACACACACACACACACACACACACACACACACACACACACACACAATCATGTATCCAAACAAGATAAAGAAGGTGTACAGATATTCTTAATATGTAGCAGAGAGCAGCCTTACTAGAAGCCTGTAAAGAGTTTGAGGAGAAATCCTTATTCATGGTTGTTAAAGTGTCCTAAACCCTAAAATGATGTGGCAACTTCCATCAACTCTTTCTTACGCTGCTCTTATTATCAGCGAAGAGTATTTTGGGAACCAACAATATGTTTCTAAACAGACCTCAAATGTGGTTTTTTGATATACCAACATATTTGGTGCCTTTTTTCAAACACTTAATTCTCAAATGCTGCTGCATGGATTTGCCCTATATCTGGACTGAACCCTGAATAGAAAAATCTCACATGATCTATGTGAAAGCATAACTCCTGGCCCGGACAGATGTTATATGACTGGTGACTATCACCAGAACCTCTCAACTTCAGGGCAGCAAACTGAATGAATTTCTCCCAATTGCAAAACACTTTTTTGAATTACTCAGGAAATGTACAGAGAGAGTAGAGAGTAGTCCTTTCTTGTTCTCCCAAAACTTAAGATAAGATAAGATAAGATAGACTTTATTGATCCCGCCGTGGGGAAATTCACGTGTTATGGCAGCTCACAACAATAGAAAACAGAATAGAATAGACAATATAGTTGAAACTAGAAACTAGACTAAAACTAACTAAAACTTGAAACTAGAAAGATATAATGACGACATATCACAAACGAGAATCAAAATAATTCATGCACAGCACATGGACAGCCTTCTAAGGAAAGAGAATTGGTACACTCCATTGGGACATGGGTATCTCAAGCATCTTTACAGCCAAACAGTGTGTAAATCCTGGAAGTGAAGCAATTTCAACATTTTCCAAAATAAGACAAAAATATAGAGATTGCATTCTATGCAGGAATGCAAAACACACCTTGGTTTGATGCTTTGCTATTGGCATTTAGATACACCAAAACATGGATTCGGCACTCAGGCATCAAAATCCAGCTGTAACAAGTCCATTGGGTGTGCTGTTTTCCATTTGAAAACACATTCAGTGTAAATGTGGTGTCTTTACATCAGCAAATACCAGCTGTGTTGCTTTCTTAGGTTTCAAGGCAGTAATGGTTTGAGGATGGTCACCAGTAACTATTACCTGTTACTTTTTAGGTACACCCAGAACCATAATCCATCCTGAACCACCTCTAGGAGCAATATTCTACCCATAGCCTTTATTCTTCTAGGTCTATTTTTAAGTGAAGTGTTTCCATGGTAACCCGAGGTGCAGGTATTATTGCTGGTTGAAAGTGTTTTTTGAGGTCTAGCCACAGAGTTGGAATTGAATTAAATAAGAAATAAATGGAAACAACAACCAACTCCAATCTTTACTGCACACACTGTACACAGATGAAAAAGTGTTTGAACTAGTGATCTGTAAAAGACAGGTGGGAAGGGGAGGTTAACTTATCAAACTGTTGCTTGAGAGATTTAGGCTAGATGTTCCAGGACATTTTCAAGGCTAGCCCAAACATTCATGATGGTGTTTATAGTCAATCCCAGTCTCTGAATGTATGAACAGCTTGGTCTTGACTCGTACATCCTTTGAAAGGCATAATGTGTTTGAGGTAAAACTGGAAAATAAAAAGACTACAATCATTCTTCTATCGTTGAGGTGGATGAGTCATGTCTACCAGGATGGATACACATGATGACTTGAGTGAGAAATACCATTTTTTTGACCTCTGTTATTGTGGAGGGAAATTAGTCAGGAGAAAAGAAAACTCTGGTGATTGTAGTCACTGCCAACAGCGACGATGAGGGAATTAAAGTTGATAGTCATGGAAGTCCTACAAGAATCATATGAAAGGTCTCTCCACAACAAGGTCTCTCCACAACAAAATTGTGGAGGTCTCTCCACAATCATCAATCTATGTTGTTCAATGCATTTTGTGATTAAGTGCTGTAATGTACTTTTTTGGTGTATCCAGCAAAAAAGGCATCATTAGGCATCAGTAGGTGATTGCCTTAGGCCTGGCAGCCAGAGGGCCCAACAAAAGACAAGAATATAAAGTACTATACGCTTATTTTTCATCACAAAAATGTACTTGAAAACACCCCTCTTCTTGTTACAAATAAATAAATTCAAATTTAATCTTGAATCATGGCCCCCTACTCAGTCAGGCTGCAGTGGACTATTCCACTTGACTTCTAGTGCTATATTGCCACTTGACTTTAAGCTCATTTTCTTTCCCACAGTTGCTGTGAGAGTAAAAACAAGAAGCAAAGCGACCCAGGTGATGCAGACAAACAAAAAGAGAGGAAAATAAAATCTTTGACAATCAACTGCTGCTAGTGTTTCTAACAATATTATTATCAAGCTCAACCAGCTCTAGTGAGCTCTAGCCTTACATCTATACTTTGCTTACCCCCAGCTTGAAGGTAATGTATAGAAACGATGGATTGAAAAGAGTGAGGTTGGGTTTCAGGGGGCCCCATGCTGTCTTTGCCTAGGGCCCCAAAATTACTAAGTCTGTCCCTGTTTATACATCTAGGTGGAGAGTGATATTGATAGCCCAGTAAGTTTACCCAGTCAAGAAAAAGTAAGAGTGGAGAGAGAACAATCGGTTGTTCAAATAACAAAAAAGCTGTTCAAGAAGGCGTTGTATTTCACATGCTACCAATGGCAGATGCAAGCTGTGGCTGCATTGCATTATGGGCTGTTGATGCAACTGTTGGTGGAGAAATTGGCATCTCTGCTTTTTCTACGATGGATTTCTCCCTGTTTAGTTGCTGAACATCAGTGCAAATTGGTGGGTCTAGAAAGAAGCCCTTAGATTCTGAGGGACTGACGTTCCTTAAAGCATTTTGACTACAGAGTGTGACAGATTTCAAACACTACACATGACTTACCCAAGTGTGGCTGCTCTACCTTACTATTGGGAAAGAATGAAACAAATGTGGGATTGGGAGTGATCTATTAACGTGGCTTCAGGCCCTATGGGGTCAACCGGGACAGGGAGAAGAAGGTTCCATCAGCAAAACATGAACGACAGGAAGTAGAACAAGCTCCGCATATCACACAGAGACTGGCATTTAGAAACTATGAATAGCTTTAGAATTTATGGTCTAAAGCTTGGACAAGGACATCTAGTTTTCTAGTGTACATGTTATATAAATGTAACTTCCTCCATCTACAGTTTATAATTTTCATACTTATGGTTGCAGCCTTATGCTGTATTATGCTTCTTAGTATTAAAATAAATAAACCCTGACGCAATGAAAAAATCTATATTTTTTGTCCCTAAGACATCCTAGAAATGGGGACAAAAAATCTATAATGATGATATAATTAATTCAAATGGCGACTTGTACAGCAGGTAAAATCTTAAAATATACCCAAATTACAACACAAAAGCATAAAACCTGGCATATATATAATGACTTCAAAACATTGCAGAAAATTTGCCCTGATTTTAATTGAAAAAAAAGATGACTGCATACTGACTGGAAATAACTGACCCTTTTTCTCAAAAAGTCCCTTGATTTATTATTGACAAATCTGAGCATTCTATTGCCATTCCATCCAATAGCAAATCTATGGGTTGCTTTCATTCTTGCTATGTGTCATGTTAGCGGGGACCGGTTAAAGAGAAGGGAGACAAAAAGCTGCAGGTAATTCTCAGATTATAATTATACTAGTAAGGAAATAATAATGACATAGAATTATTCAACAGTTGTTTTTGTCTGTGACATTTCCCAGCAATCACAGTGAGCCCAGAAAAAGGTTTGGACATGAATAGATGAAAATATACAGCAAAACTGGGCAGGGTAAAATCACTTGACTCACTTGACTAAAATGCAAGGGGTGTACCTCTCCAACAATACTAGCATGCTGGGGTTTTGTAATGGTCCAGAAATATAAAAATCTGGTGTAGGTGCTGCTATTACAATATAAAAGTCTATCATCATGTAAGTGGAATTTCACCAGACCAGCACAATCATTATCACATTATTTTTCTTAATTTTGTATCACTGAATTTATTTAGTTTCGTTATTATTATTATTATTATTATTATTATTATTATTATTATTATTATTTAGCTTTTTATTTTGTTTTTTTTATCAGCATACATTACATTGTACTTGTTTGTCTTTGGCAGCCTGTTTGTCTCATCTTTACAGAGGGTGCCAATGATTCTGGAAGATACTGCACATACATTGCTACTTCTTTAGAAATCTACCTTGGCTTTTCTGGCGCCTCGCAATGTTGTGTTAGTATATTTAGCCAAGGTGCATTATGAGTCATGGCCATTGTTTTGCACTGCTGTGCCTCTTGTGTTACTAATCTGGCCAGTTGCTAAATCTCTGTGATTGTCCCACTGCAGTGAGTCAGCCAGCTCCCAGGTAAAGATGCTCATGTATTTTGTCCTCTCATGGATAATCTTATCTTCCTCCTTTTTGCCCACCCCCATCTACTTCGCCACCTCCCAACTACTCCACAAAGGCGGGAGTATTAATCAAAAGAAGTGTGTCTTCCCATTTCCTCCTAATAAGTGGAGAGTGAATGCATGGCTGCCTCCATCACAAATAGCAATGAGACCTTAGACTCCATTACCACGGGTTTGTTAATTCATGAAGTGGGTTTCCTGCCCCCACCTCTCAGAGGTCTTGGTTTTCACATGCTCTTTTTCCCTATTCTCCTTGATTCTTGATATATTTTATACCCTCACTCCTCTCATTCCATTGCCGTATTTGAAGCAGAAGAACATCATTCCTTTTGGGAGTGCTTCCAGTCCATAACATGGCTCGCTTCATAATTCATCAATGTACTAGGTCACAGGGGCCTTCCGCGCCCCAGGCGATGTGCATATCTCTGACACAAAGGGGCCTAAGTGCGAAGCTACCTGGACCGCCAGGAATAACAAAAAAGCTGTCATGACACTTAGGGAGCCTTCTACCTGTTAATGGACTTATCTAAAATGGCACAAGGCGGCAGCCTCACATCATTCAGTATAATTTAATAGATGCATTTTTTTTGTCTTTCATATTATAAGATTCCCCTTTCACTCTGACTTTCACTATTATTCAACACATACTGTATCTATGAAAACTAGGCTTGCATGCAGTTGTCTTTGCATTCATCTAAACTTTATTAAACAGATCAGCCAGTTGCCAGCTTAGAAGACCTTTTTATTTATAAATACTGGCCTGGAAAAGGACACTCAAGATGCCATTTTTTTATTTCTAATTGCACAGGTATTGTTGTCTGGGTAACAAGGAGACAAAGATTTGAATAATTGACAACTCCACTCTGAGGGCATGTGCAGAGAGAGAAAGATTTAGATGCACCTTGAAAAGCAAATTCAAACACATGTTTCAGCACAGTTGTTATTTTATGCCTAAGTCATCTATAATACAGTAGTGATTTCAAAGCTTCACCGGCATTATCTCCCTTTCTGTGAACTTGAATAGAATATTTGAGAGAAGATTCAAAAGGTTTTTAATCCATCCTTTATCTTGGAAAACGAATTTACTTGATTATGTACAATACTACTTAAAGAGTAGTATTGCTTCAGTGCAGTCCTTTTCACCCTAATTGTATTCACCTAATTCAACAATAAAATCATATTTTACTGTGTCAATGATACATAGATGGAGTGCAGATGAACAACATTGATGGTTGTTTAAGTTTCATGGAGCAGATCCTTAATTCAATAATATCTGCTACCTGCAGCCATGAGGCTTTAGTGCCTGTACTAAGTGGCTGAGGCCATTGTGCCTCAGCCTTCCCGCTGTCACTGACATAGATTGAGGGCCCCTGTAATATTTGCAGAGGCTCATTTGCACTCTGTGTGGCACATGAAATTGCCATTGACTGCAATCTTGCAAGCTCTCAATGGCCTCACATCGACAGTGCTTGTTAAAACCACACCATGAATAAGTCCTAGGATAGGGACACATGCCTCAGGGGAGTCCGAGATGGCTAACAAGCACATTAGGTATGGCAACTATGTAGTGCACATTGTTTACACCCACACTTGATGCCTGCTCACACATACACACACACACACACACACACACACACACACACACACACACACACACACACACACACACACACACACACACACACACACACACAGACAAAATTGAAATGCATTGTGAAAGGGAAATGGAGAGAGAGAGGACAGGAGGGGTAAGTAAAATTAGCTTATTAGGTAAAATGCTTAGCAGATGCCACAGCCGCAAGTTAAGGATCAAAAGCAGCACTGTAGCTCATGAAAAATCAAGTAGTGGGGATAATGATTGTAAAGTGGCTTTGTGGTAGCAATCAGCCGTCAGCCATCGAGATAAGGTTGTTTGTCTTGTCTGATATAGTCTATAACAAAAGAAAGCTTGTGCATACAGCTTTTCTCTCCACCTCTATTCCTCTGTGCTAGTCCTCCTCTGCACTCTGGTGCATTGCCAGAAAATCAGATTTCTCACTTGAGCAACTTCTCTCCTACGGAGAGATTATTTCAATAAAAAATAAACATTCTTCCCCCGCAAGGCATGATCACAGGCCAAATGATCCTCTCAGGGAATGTGGCTTTAAATATGAATAATGCACATATTCTATGTAAAATTATATCTTGCTAACAAAAAAAAAGACAAGTTGAGAAAAATAACTTCCTCGCTGCCCATTTGAAATGTGTTAAACCATGAGAATTAATAAATAAATCCAATATAAATCATAATAAAAAAATTATGCATGATTAAAGCAGGGAACATAAAAGCAACATAAGAGATTTAATAGCATCTAAAAGCTGCAGAGCCATTGGCAATACCATCAAGTCAATAAAGACCATATAGGGGAATTAGGGAGAAGCTTGGACAGGACACTGTATTAGTACTTCACACTGGGTCCACTATTGTATGTATCTATCATTCCAGTGTACAATAAGTTTTAAATGGATAACAGGAGACTGCAATAAATGTGAAACATCATCATAAATGTTCACAAAAATGCTCCTTCTAAAAATCCAATATTGAAAAGCTACAAAGAAGCAAAATATAAACATGTAAAATCTGCAAGATTAGCCTTTTTTTCTGGGTCCCACATCTTGAGGTTGTATCGATATTTCTGCTTTAAGATATTGCACTTGCAAGTCTAGTCATCCTTTTAGAAATTATATTCATCAACATCTTCCCTGACTCTCAATTCCCTGAGAATTTATGAGTAGATACAGCATGTCAGTTACACTGCGTCTTACAGTAAATGCTAGGTCGATCTTTAACAGTGGTCACTTTGTAATACTGCAACAAGGGTGGATGGTGGGCGGTGGCATGGTCAAGGCTGTGCTGAGAAATCATTGCATCAGAGCAGGCATACAGCAAACTTTCAGGCATAATTAATTTGACAGGATACATTTTAGCCATATGCACAAAGAATTTTTGATCTACATGGTCAAATTTAAGAATCAAACTTTTCTTAATCATTAATACTCAAAATATGTTTCACTTATGTTTGTGAAATTTGCACACCTATTCACGTGTCACAGTTTTTTTGGGGGGCTGGGAGAAGTCTGAGAAACAGAAGTGCAATGCATAGTTTCATTCTCTGGTAATAGCAATGCAAACATCTGCAAAATGCAGCCGCGGCTAATGCTAAATGAATGGAAGATATACTTCCAGGTCATGCTTTTTCAGCCATCCTTCATTTATTCATTTTTCCGTCAAAAGGAAATATAAATCTAATTTCCATACACATGCATACCCCCACTCAAAAAGCTCAAAACAAACACAAAAAAATAAAAAATAAAATACAGTTTCAACTCCAGCCACTCATTGCCACTCTCTTTCAAGCGGTGCCATGAAACGCTCTCATCTATCAGGGATTCCAAACACTGGTCTGTGTAAGTGGTAAGCCAGACATCCAGCCTCATCCCACTCCCTGTGTTTGTTGTTTGCAGGCAGTGAGGGGGAGAGGGGTTCTGGTATGAGAAGAAACATTTGCCTTTGGGATAAGCATGTTTAAGTCTGCCTGACAACACGACAAATTCCCTCAAAAGATTGCACTTCTAAATCTGTTTGCTTACATATTTACACACACGACGGCACTTGAAGGTTGAAGAGGTCACGCTTGGTCGATTTGCGGGCAGAGGTTTGAACTGTGCAACACCATATTTACCTGTAATAGCAACATGGACTGTGGTTTGAGTCAGTCAGACAGACATCTTGTCAACTTGCTCAATTATCAACATATCACAGAAGGACCTCGTGAAAGACCTTCAAAATATATCACAAAAGACTCCATACGTGAAATAGCTTGGACGACTGAGCAGTTCCATAGAATGAGCTTGATTGACTGGATACAGGGTATACGAATCACATTTTTCCCCCTTTTGTCAACTTATTTGATGCTTTTCCACCAGATTCCGCTGCGTGTGCCTTTTCACTGTCTCCACAGGCAAGATCAAAGGTGATCTTTGATGGGATGGACAATTCATTCCACCTTGACAGGTAGGATACAGTCAGGGATGCCCATCAATCAAGCTCCCATCAAACTGTCAAAGACGTTTCTTGATCAATCACTTGACTTGGCTCCTTGACAATCTGGAAGGTAAACACCGATATGAGAGCGGTACCTCCTTCAAAACCTCAAATCTTCATTTGTTCATTTATTTTCCAACCCAAAGACCAACGCTCACAATAAAATAATCATACCCTCCCTGTCAGCAAACGAGAGCATTTACTGTTCTTTTTATTGACTCTCTTTCCCTACTGCAGTTTCTATTGAAAAATGAGGAGTACGTGTTTTTTTCCCATCAATATCAACACAAATATTCATAAGAGAAGATCGATATGAGTCATAGATCCACAGTTGGAACTGAGATGACTGAGTCAGCTTAAAATTTGGTTTATTCCATCAGGGGTTTCCCTTTCTATTTATTTTCCAATACAGAGGGAGCTCAAGCAAATAGAACATAGGTGGTTGTAAAAGTGCCTCTTTTTGAGCAGATTGGCATCCATTGTAAAATGACAGTAACAACATTAAGGCGTGCTCGTTGCTTCAGGGCTTTCAGCCTTATAAATATTCATGCCTTAAATAGTCGCTCCGATTGCAGATTAGGGGATGCAAATCATGCTTTCATGGTCTCGTGTAGCTTTGGTGAGTGTAAATTGAGACGCCGCGAAAGTTACATCTATTTTCCTAACTCAGAGCTTTGCCACACATGTGAGAATGTGGTGAGAAAACATTTTTCATTCCGTTGGTAAAACACTCGTTTGCACGCATGACATTCCTCAAAGGAGCACTTATTGAAATGGAGTCGCTGGTGATAATTGGAGGTAATTTAATACTAATTGGCAAAAAATACAGTTTTTGATATTTGTAATATTTCAGATGTGAACAAATCGTTTTACAGTCCCAGAATGCACGTGGCACGCTTGTGTAGCTGTTGCATACTGTTAGTCCCCATATAAAGAGGTGAGGAAAGAAAAATACTCCATGCCATAAATCACTCAGTGCCAAGGGACGAAAGCCACTGGTGGGGCGGCAGTAACAGAGGGCGTCATAATGCACTGACAGATTTGGACTTCGAGACATATCCAAGAATAATATCAGCACGCAGCAAAATAATCAGTGTTAATTTAACTTAACACTATAATTTAACCAACCCTATGCCAGTATTCATAAAAGTACACACCCATCAGCAAATTTAACACTTTTGATAGTTTTGAACAGCCGCCCCAAAGCTATATCAACTCTGTGAGTAGACAAACAACTCTCCAATCAACACTTGTCATCTCAAAATAATTATCACTGAAGAATCAACACTTATTAACCCTGGAAATGTTGTTGTGTATCATACTGACACTGAGCCTTTCTGCAGTCTCTCCTTGTACCTCACCAAGTGGTCCATGACAGCGGGGCAACTGGAGGCCCAGCTTCTACTGGCCTGGTCCTGCCTGCTGATGAGCCCAAGCTATCGACTTTCCCCCAGGATGGAAACTGGAGGTAGAGTCTGTTCTGACATGGTTCAAGGGGATATAAGGGACTTCAGGTGATGGTAGGAATTTCTTCTGCCTAGTACTATCATTTCAATAATCATAGGCAGAGCTGATTGAAGAGTTTCTTAAAGGATGCACTTGAATGCTACCGTGTACTGTATGGTCAAGGTAAATGCTTCCACACTGACATGGATGCTGACATGGTTCCTAGCAGGATCTGCTGTGTTTTTGAAAATACATACCAGTATTTATTACAAGAATCCTGTGGATGCAGAGTGCTGAGAGTGCTGTTTCCAGTCATCTCGTGAAGCCTTCAATATGGACGTTTATTTTGGGCACTCTTCACTCTTCATGGTTCCAGAAATTCTGAATGTTTTCCAGTGCAACAATGGCTAAATAAAAATAAAAATGGGAGCACAGTTGAAGCTTTGTTTCTCTGAAATGCATGAATTTCTGAAAAAAACACCTCATAGCTGCAAATGTATGACAAAATGCAATACAGCATTGTGTGGCTAAGCATGTTATCTTTGGGACAATTTAAATGAAGTCGACCAGGAATAAATTGTCATGCCAGCAAATACAATACCTTAGCCCCAAACAAATGCATTGGACAAAGCCTCATTGCTGTAGAGTGGAATGCAAAGTCTCACCTCTCATGCATTAAATCTCATATTCTTGAAGGGATTGATGCTTCTAACAATAGTTCACTAAGCCCAGCTTGTGGAGCCCTGTAGCCATAATTGCTTGTAGCAGCAAAATTTTGCTGCAATAACAGCTTGCTATTGTAAAGAGGAGAATTAGAAATTTGTCAAAATACAATATTTACTCTGCCTGGCAGTCAAAGGGGGTAAATACAATAACAATGCTTTGGATTTAGAGAAATATTTCTCTTTGGAAGAGCACTGACATTTTTTTAAAGACGCATACCTCAATATGTATTCATCCATAGTCACCTTCAAGCATTAGCTGCACCAATAAGCATCAGTAATAGTTACTGGTGAAATTCATGCTTTTGCTGGAAAACTACAAATTACCCCTGAAAAGAAATAATATTTACATTTACCTTACATTTGAAGCATTTATGCATTGACCCTATATTGAGAGCAACTTATTAAAGAGCCCAACAGTAAAAAAAAACATTTTAACATTATATTACAAGCAACCAATAGTTGCTTGTAATAGAAACCATATGCCCGGATAATATTCCTGTGTGAATTCCAGTAAAAGAAATAAAAACGGCTGAAGGGGGAGGGAGGAGGGGGGGCAGTGTAGACAGCATTCTTTTGATGAGAGCAAATTAGAGCAAGGAGAGCAGGACAATGTGGGAGAGGGGATCTGATTTAGTGGGGAGAGGGTGATGTAAGATTCTTCTTGAAGAGATTACTTTTCAGCTTGCGATGGTAGATGGAGAGTAACTCTGCTGTTCTGACTGGAGTGGCATTCCACCACTGGGGAGCCAGGAGGGAGAAAAGTCCCGTCTGGGTGGAGCGATGCCCAGGCTGGCGAAAGGAGAGGAGAGCTGCAGTAAGAGAGCGGTACTGGCAGAAATCAGAGCACGGGCTGTACCATGGCCTGGAAGTATCTGGGTGCAGCTCCCTTGGCAGTCTTGCCATGCCAGCGCCAGGGTTTTGAATTTGTGGAGGTGTGGAGTGCTGGAGGGGAGAGGCGTTCAATAATTTGGGGAGGGTGAAGACAAAGTGAGCTGCAAGATAAGTTGTAGGGGTCGAAGAGAGCATCTCAGGAGGCTGGTTAGGAGGGAGTTGAAGTAGTCCATAAGGGAGATAATTAAAGCTTGAACAAGGGGGCTGGCAGAATCCCTGGAAGGTTCTGGTTCGACGGATGTTGTAAAATGCAAACCTTTGGGTTGCAATGTGTGTGTCCATATTATACTGGCTTCATCATTGTAGTTAGTATGAGAGCAATATTGAAAGTGTGACTTTTGGGCAATAACTTAAAAATAAGTGGCATTGCTGCCCATAGTTGGGGAATGACGTTTGATGAGTTCATTTGACAGACTCCTTTTCATTTAGATTGTTAAAATTCTCTCAACTGAAAAAGTGTTGCATGATTCTCTCTACCAGTCCATGTAGAGAAAATGAATTGATATGTCAAAATGTGGAGAATAAGTGTGAGAGTGCTTAGTGTTAGTGTCATGTGCCATTGAGCTATACAGGAACACATCAAGCAGATGACAGCCATTGTTAGTAGTGTTTTTTTGTACTTAATGGATGTCTGTTATATTTAGCAATAGCTGCCACTATTGACCTCATCATCATAGTGCCTCTTGCCTATTACAGCAACAACTGTAAAGGTTGTTAATGTTAAAATGTTAATGACATTCTTGTGTCATTGTCCTTCATATTTTTAGCATTCACGTGCTTCTGTATAAGGGACATGTGTTTAAAGAATCTAGCTAACAAACCTTTTCATCGTCAAACCTCTTTCATTTTCAATTGAACACAATCAATTTTGATGCTTGCCCTAATCAAAAAATTGCATCGTAAGGAACGTAATGCCTTCAGTTGTCTAAAAATACCAAGGTTATACTTGTTTATACTTGTATTATGGCAGAAGTGGGTGTGAATTTGGGTGGCCGGGGCTGGAACTAACAAAGCAAACATATCTTGTATCCATGTTAAGTAAACCTTTTTGGATATGTTTATGGAGATTATATTATTTCCCCCTTTTGTCAACTTAGTGTCTGAATGTGTTTCAGACATTCTGGACACTATGACTACTATTGGTCACTACTGTGTACAACTACAATGTAATATACATTTTCACATTCAATATTTGAATAGTATATAGGAACATAAACAGCTGAACTTTGTAATAGCCCGATGCTGCCTCCGAAACAAGACAAAATTGTGAGTTTTTCCCATATTTTTTAGGTCTTATTAATATGTTTATTAGTGGTGTAATAAACTAGTCAGGAATCCAATAATGGGATGCTCCCTTAGTGGCAAGAAAAACAGCATGCAACATTCATCAGAATGCAAGCTTGATCTCTAAAGTGAAATAGACAAATCAACGGCTAACAGGAAAAAAATAAGCAATGCCAAAGTGAGGGAGTCATAGAGCAATGGGATTAGAAAAAGAAACTGAAACCGAGGACTGCATAAAATGTCTGTATCTGTAAAGATGCTAGCAGTTGTAATGAATAAATAACTAAAAATTGATGTATTATTTATAAAGCAATTTCTGCAGCTGCAATGAAAATAGTTTTAAAATGAGGAAGCGTGGTTATAGTTTCTAACATTTCTGTGGTAGAATGCTAAACAAGCAGCAGACGTTGATGGAGATTCCATTGATCCACTGCGGCTGCTACAGTCACAAATCAACTTGCCACTGTCACTAATAACAGCATCCGAGAATAATTTGAACAGACAAGGAGAAGTCTATGTGGTCAAACACTTTACTACTGTATTTCATCTTGCTGTTAATTATGTTGAATTAATCACAAACTAATCTGCTTTTGATGGATGCTTATTGGGTTAACTAAAATAAAGGATCTATATTTATTAATTTCCAAGTTGTGTAAGAAGGTGTGGGAGAAAATCCCTCAGGGAATATGCCAGAGGCTGATCAGATCCAAGTCCTCACTACTAAAGGAGGAGCCACACGTTATTGACTGAAGGGGTTCATGTGTTTTTGCACACAGGGATGTCTGACTTTTTGTTAAACAAACCAATTAACAATGAAAGTAGATCATATTTCTTTGTGAATGTTCTTTATTTGAGATATCTTTATTAAGATGTGAGGTTTAGATATGGATTTGGACGTTATTCCTTCATAATATAATGACCACCTCCTGTAGGGTTCAGACTTTCAAGCACAACTGTATATGCTTTGACATGGGCAGCAGACAGTATTGTGCAGGGCAGTAGCGACTATGTTCTCACCATGTACGCATCAAGCTTGAGAGTGGCTCAGACGTCTTTATGTAACCATGGTTACCTATCCATAAGACTATATATCAACACCTCCCCAAAAAGTGAAACAACGCCCAGGGAGCCAGGATGTGAGCTGCTTTCATGATGCTTTTCTCTTCCCCGATGTCATATATCAGCCGAGATCTAATCGGCTTTAGCAAGCAATGCGTCACAGCTATTAAATGCCACAATCAGGCAGCCAAATGTCTCTTTTTTATGTGATTCTTTTTCAGTGGTATTGCTGCTCTTTGTAGGGTATCTTCCTTCTACTATACGTTTTACTAAATGCAAATTGAACATGCAGTTTGGTCTTTTGGAAAACCTTCACTCCTCCTTCGCTGCATCTAGACCATCACGAGCACGTATATTAAGAATGTCAGAAACAAGCCATTTCATATTGACCTGCAGTGCACTCTTAGTGTCAATTTCCATTCATTCTAAAAGCAAACATATGATGAGGTAATCTGAAAATGCCTACTGCCTCAGCACCATTTCACCCCTCTGTAAATTCATTGCTTTTTAACAATACATGCAACAGATGCCGCTAACTACTGCTACAATTTGTCTAAGTGATTTCTATAAGCAGTTTGGAATGTGTCATTTCACACTGGATAGCTTCCAGTGTTGACAGCCCTGTTGATAATTCACACAACAACATAGCGACTGATCACTGGTCAGTAGGATACACATGCACTTGGTGAGACATATGCATGCAAAAAAGGACAGCAGTCACAGATGCACAGATAATGCCATGCACAGTTTCCCCACCACAAAATCTGACTGTGTTGTACGTAGCTTGGCCTTTGTAGCCATGCTTTTGAGTGAAGTATGACCTGACATTTACCAATACACAATGTTTGATATAATCCTTTGTGCTATTTTGGGTGAGCGCCTATGCAAAAATGTCGTTGGCGTTATCAAGCGAGCACC
Source organism: Hoplostethus mediterraneus (assembly GCA_034670385.1). Lineage (NCBI taxonomy): Eukaryota > Metazoa > Chordata > Actinopteri > Trachichthyiformes > Trachichthyidae > Hoplostethus > Hoplostethus mediterraneus. Next base: position 1,875,561 of record JAXDDW010000086.1, on the reverse strand, counting down.
TTTTGATTAAAGAGGTTTCACTGACTCAGACTCCCCCTACACTTCCAGCAGGCTCTGAAGTAAATTCTGTCAATCCAGACTCGTCCCTGCTTTGAAAACGTAACATTTCATAAACCAAATCGCATCAGACAACAGGATGGTGTTCTGTTCCCAGAGCTATGCCATCATATCACTGTTGTCATGTAACCAGGTAACTCCAATTGTGGTCATTTGTAACTCCAATTGAAGGATTTACATGTGCCTCTATGGGTTGAGAAACGTCTGTGCGACCCTTGGGCTTTTGCAACGCTTTCAAGTGGGAAAAAAAACAAGGCTGATAAATGGGGAGATAAATTATTCACTGAGAAAAATTCCAACTTCAAATGAATTACAGTAGACTTGTGAAAATGAAAAGATGTCAAAACATTTACCATATTCCAATTAGACAAACCCACATAGACACTGAGACACACACTCTCTCACACACACACACACACACACACACACACACACACACACACACACACACACACTCTCAGAGCAGTCAAATTTCCCGGCTAGCTGCTGCTCTGTTGTGCCGAGGACAATTTTGACCTCACTCCACGAGGTATAGACTACATTACTCAAGGTCCATTCAACACCCGTGCATTAATGTCACACGATTATTCAGATGTGCGACTGTCATCACACCTGTCATTATTCTGCTGAGAGTATACCTCTGTGGACGGTGTGCTGAATGATGTATCACCTGTCGACTCAGAAATCACCACCACATTCCATCAGACACTCTCTCACCTTGGAACAACAGAGCAGGGGTGCACAGGTGTGATAACTTATAAGAATTCACGCCCCACCCTCCCCCACCCAACCACCCACACCTCCCCCGCCACCCCCCTCATCGCTGTATCCTGGCAGAGTGCTGTCACGGCACCTGTCATCTCCAGTATGTCAAATTTCATTAGAGGAGGGAGTCTGTGGAGTCCTCGCAGCACAGCAGGCGGCAGGTGGCCTGGGAAACTAACATCAACCGTCCTCTCTCTGTCCTCCCATGGGCCGCCTGAACACTCAATAATGCCATCGCCGCCACTACTCGCCCTACTTTGGCCTCTCTCTTTTGCATAATAACACCATCACCACCCCATTACGTGCCAGTCTTTCGTATCATCAAGCGTCAAAAGGCCAGTGCTGCTCATTACAGCGGCCCGTGTTCCTTGCGCTTACGTCTTTAGGCTAAAGGAATATGAAATACTGACTTCCAGCTTCCTCATCACCGTAGCCTGTAAGGTAGTGATCTTAAGTGCCGTACACGATTGCCGCTCTGTACGGTACATCATCTTTTGACTGTGCTACAGGAAATGAAAATGCGTCTGTGATCATGAATTCATACCATTTTGTTCCATTCCCTCAACTCCTTTATGTGCCTGCCTGTTAGTTACCAGTAGCCATTGGCCATTTACCCCCATTATGGCTTGAATATACATTACTGTACATTCAGAATGGCGTTCATAAAAAGCTTATTAAAAATTCTATGTGAATTTTATAATTAGTCCAAATGGTTCACAGACACAGCCGAAGATAGGAAAGGAGAGTTTCCGCTGGCATGCAGGTTAAATTACCTTCCCAGAAGATTATATGAGTAACTAATTGACTTCCTCAAATATGTGTCCTGGGGGAAACGGTCTAAAAAGTAATGTTTGGTAAGCATGTTGAAACGGTGGGAAGGAACACCAAAGTGGAAGAAGATGGATCATTTTCGCCCTTCTCTCTCTTTGGCTGTAGCTCTGACTGATGCCATTCACTCTTTATATTCTGAATGTTGCAGGAAACAAAGCCCGCTATCGATTTCTACTTCTCTCCCACTGATTTCAGATAGAAATCTATATGCCCTAGTTCCTCATTTCTCCAAACTGAAAGTGAGCAGTCCTCAGAGAAATGACAAAGATTGATGACAGAGACGTTTTTGTAGTTATTGAAACAAAGCCTCAGCCCATAAATATTTAATATTACCCAGAGTCCTTCCGATTAATCAAATTCTGTGAGGCAGTATCTTATTTCTTGCTTTGTTTCCCATTGTGCAAAGTGGGCAGCACAGCGGCGACCACCAGCCCACACATTCTGCTGGCTCCGAGCCCTGCAGTATGGTCCTACTGTCCTAGCATATTTTTATGATTTGAAAAAAGCAGTTGTGGATTACGGTCTAATTTAAATTCAGAAGAAGAGACATTAGATTAGTTCAGGGGCCACCTCCAAGGTCTTCTGCTGCTTCTTGTTATTTACTACCTGCTCACTTTATCTGTCAGCTGGAGGCAGAGTTACGGCTCCCAAGTACTGCCCAACCCAGCGCTCTCAAGCACAGACATTTACTAAGTACTGAGCCAAATATCTATTCCACCACAAATGCTGGCATAAGGAGCCTGATAACAAACAGTTGTTCAATTGAAGCTTTATTTAATTATTACAGCTGCTGGGCAGAAAATAGTTTGTTAATCAATACAAAGTCATTATTTTGCCAAGAAATTTTATTAGAAATATTAACTAACTAATACTAATGGAAATGCCAATTCAAAAACACATACGAAAATCCAAAACAAATACAACAACAGAAATGTGCTGCAAATGAAAACAAAATGTGCTGCAGAAAGCCAAAATAAATACGTTAACAGCAAACACGCTGCAAATACAGAAACGATGCAAGATCAAAAACACACAAACCCCGAAACAAATGCAACAGAAAAACGCTGCATATCCAGTCAACACAGCGGAAGTTCTCCAGGCCTCTAGGGGGAGTGCTAAGTGGAGCAGCTTGATTTTTGACCCGAGAGAGAGAGAGACCAGACGAGAGAGTGTGTTTGTTTTTGAAGCAGGAAGAAAAGTGGTGTTAAGAGGCTCTTTTATAATTGTAAAAGACTAAGGCCAAATGTTAAAAAGAATACGTACCTGTTTATGTCGCCTCTTAACACCACTTTTCTTCCCATTTCTAAAACAAACACACATTATTGAAAAAGAAAAATACCTTTTGTATAAGCAAACAATGTTGATTTGTTTTTAAAAAAAAAAGCTAAACGTAATGGGGGAAAAAAATCTAGCATGTGAACACTCAATTTCACTGTAGTTATTTTTCTAAAGTGGCCCGTTTCTGTTGCTCATCCTTCAGAGCTTGACCTTGACGCTGCCTGTTGGAGGCTGGCTCCAGCTGTTCCGGCAGGGTTTATCTCAGGCCATAATTACCAATGACAGGGTCTCAGGGAGGAAGCTGTCTTCCTGGCAGATAGACAGCTAAACACAGTAGACAGGACAATGGAGGCTGAAGCCACCTTACAGCTGAGGAGAGACAGGCGAAACAGAGACGGGATGTCATACCGAACCAAGAAACAAACCTCTGACAGGATAGAGGAGCTTGTGGCATCGTGAATGGAGAATGTGCATGGAAGGAAATCTGCCCAATTTCAGTGTAGATGCAGGCTGAGATTTCAGATCTGTCTGAGTTAGCCGTGTGCTTTTGGCACGTGATTTCAGTTGACTGAAAGAACTGAGGAGCTGCTGAAGGGCCCTCAGATTAAAAAAAAAACTACTATTTATCTGGAGATAAATGTCATACTATTCTCCTCCTCCTTTCTCATTCCCTCAAACTCTGTATTGGTTCACGATGAGGCAAATGCAGTCGTGGTCTCAGTCACGCCCAAGAGCTGGCTAGTGATCCATACAGAGATTTCATCCCTAAAGTTGTCAAATGCTTTATTGAGGTAGGATGAGGGAGTACAGTGTGCAAGAGACAAAGGGAAGGAGGTACTGTGGCTCCAGTGGTGTCCACTATAGCACCAGCTAGCCACAATGATTTTTGTAAGATCTGCTAACTTTACTCGGAGAGATTTTCAGTTGTAAATATCCAGCAGGTCTTTGACAATCATGTGCTTTTCTACAGTGTAAGCAACGGACTAGAGAAAAGGCTGCATCAGCAAACAAGAAGCCTAGAATAGATAAAGATGCTCCTGCTTTCACAAGCTAATAGAATCACTTCTGGGCTTATGTAACAACTCTGTTCCTGTAACGGATAGATTCAGGATTTCATTCCTTAGGTAGAAGTAGAAGATGGTTAGAAGTTGAACTTGTAACTGTATTCTTGGTTAAGAAAGACAGAGCATATTTTGTTGGGCACAAGAGGCTATAGATACAGTAGAAATAATAAATCACTGCATTCAGTATCCAGCAGTTGAACACCGGTACTGAGTCCTGCACTCCTCTCACCAGTTGAAACGTACATATTCTTAACCAGCCAATGCCTGGCTGACTGCTGTAGTTGCTGTTAGTTCACTTTCCACCAACAATTCAAATCAAATGATAGCAAATAAATTGATTATCGTCTGTAATTTTTCATGTCGTGGCTAAGCCAACAACAAAGCAAAACAGCAAAAGCACTCATTTTGACAGGGAGCTGGAAGTACAGTAACAGTGGCTAATGCGACGCAAGCTGCCTTAATGTGTAATCGCTGTGCCACAACACAAGACTCAACACGAGATGGAAGTGCATTTTCTTGCTTGCCAACAAACACCATGACGTCTGCCTTTTCAGGAATACAAGACGAAATAGACAAAGCTCTCTGGAAAAAGACCCAAGAGATAAAGACTTGTTAAAGTTGGTGATGGGTCTCAAAATTTATATGGACAATTTTTCTACAACTAATTGCATGATCTGACTTTTTCTTATGTCACGATGATGCAGTACAGCTGAGGCCCCGCTTGTACAATTACCATCCAAAATGATCTGCTACTCACCATTTAAATGCACCCTTTAAATGTACTCTTTTCATTGGAATCTTTGGAAAGACGGGTATATTTTCGCTGAACTAACTTCAGAGATGAGAAATGGGTGTTGGGGGGATGAAGGAGGAAAGAATGTTTCAGTTTTCACCCTCTCCATTTGCTCATCCAAAACTGACAGTTTTAGCTTACATCAAACTTAAGCTCTCCCTTTGATCTGTAGATATTTTTATGTGTAATGATTTAATCTTTCATAACTGGGAAATGGCACACCATCACGTGTCAGCCTGAAGGTGTTGTTACTTTTAAGATATTATCTAATATCAAGCAAGACAGGATCAGTTTCAGTGAAGTTTCGCAGCCTGTTTAAGTCTGTAGTTGGTATTATGCTTTCAGCTAAGCAGTCAGATCGGAGTCTGATATTTCAACTACCTGCTAAATGGTACAGATGACTGTGCTTGTGGTAACTCCGTCATTTCTGTAGGTAGAATACTATCGGTTGCAAAAGTGAATATTTGCACATTGCAAAATTCTTTGAATTATAAAAAATGCATCTCTTGAATCTACATGAAAAATAAATGTTCTATTAATATCTAATATCTGTCCCTTTTTCTTTTGTTGGCGGATGAGTGTACTGGTTTTGAGTTGTACAGTTGAGTTGAGTTGTACAACCGTCAAATATGACTGGTAAAGTGTATTTGCTGTACTATTCCTGAATCTATTCCTAAGAAGTAGTTCTGCCTGGATTGATGAAGGATCGGGGCGAAAATCTGAACGTTTTTTTAACTATCATGTCGATAGAATTTGACCTAACGCTGTGCTCCTTCTCAAAAATTCACTGTAATTGTGAATTATAAGAAATGTGGAGAATACAGCATTTTAATCATCATATACACCATTCGAATCTATGCTTTATAGTTTATACATCCTGTGCCTGGGAGCTATGAGAGACCTCATGACCTCTTTAGATGGATGCAATATCATTTTTATGTCCCTGAGGGTAGTACCATGCTGGATTTTTTATGGCCGCTGATGGAGAACGTAGGTGTGCTAAAACATGAACGGGAACTGGGACTCCACTGTCACCCCCCCTTCCACCCCTTCACCCTCATCTCGGTGTTTGCCATTGGCTAAATTATGTTTGTTTAAATGGATTCCTGTTTGGAAGATTTCACACATTTCTTAGTTGCCTGGAATGAGAACTTTGCAATGTCTCCTGTGTGCTGCATCTTTAACACCTGTCAACTCTGCTCTGTACAGGAAAGTCATACCGTTGGGTTCCTGGAGCCTCCAGCAAATCACGTCAGCAAACCACTCACACTTTTTTCTCTCAAGTTTCTTTTATTTACATATTTGAGTAATCAATATCTAAACAATAACAAAAACATCTTACTGATGCCAGTGTTTGTAAAGACCCAATATGTATTCATTTCTGGCAGTTAAGTGATTGAAAATCTTCCAAGTTACACTTCACCAGGGACTGCAAGTGTGTGTGACTGCACATTGGCATTACGGATTACGAACATGACGCAGGTTCCAAACCAGACTAAAAAGACTTGAATTATGTTACCAGATAGAGTATTAATTATAGAGACAATTAAAAAAACAGTGGTTGGGGAAAGTGAAAGAGAAATACTCCCACCTCCCTCAACAACTACCGCTGAAATGCCCTTGAGCATCCTACTGAATCCCCTGTTCCTTCAACAGAGCTGCTCAGTGGCCAACGGTGGGACACTGGTTTTACAGGGCACCTCTCTAGTGTGTCAGTGTGAGACAGGGCGGTGCTGAAAGAGCATGCGTGCTCAGTCAACGTTCCCTGGATAAGTAAAAAAAAAAAAAAGCATGTTTTGGGCTGCATATAGAACGTACGGGAAGGTTGGTTCAGAGACCAGCTGCATCGTTGACAGGGCGAGGAGTGCAGCAGGGGGGCTTCTCCTTCTCACCCTCTGAGAGTGTCAAAGTCATGGACGTCCTCAGCAACCGGTTCAGTCTCCCTGCCTGCAGTAGTTCTTTCATAGAGTGTGAGGCTACAGCTACAAGTTAAGATAAACCAAAATGCTCACACTGAAGCCTGGACTAAGCTCTGTCGATGAATCAATAAAGTACTTTAATCTCCTTCTCCTGATTTCTAACCAAGTCTCCTAGAAAGGAAATACTGTCTTTGTCTCTGCAGCCGCAGACTTGTCAGAACAGTGCAATCTCGGATCAAGGACGTTCTGTTTTCTGCAAGGTATTTTGTTGAGGTTGTTATCAACACAGTGGGAGGAAGCTGTTGCAGGGGCTTTCGAATGCCCCTTGTGTTTGCGTGCATGTGAGCGAGACAGAGAGAGGAGAAAAATCTGGAAATCTGTCCAGTCAGCTCTGGCTCCTCATAGGAAAAGCAAGGCATTTTCTCTACTTCTCAAATTCAACTCAAAAGAAACTACTGTGATCAAAACAAGAAATCTCCAAATGACCTTTAAGAAGTCACATTTAACTTTCCTGAATATGAGACCATGAGATTAGAGAAGGATCTCCAAGAAAACAAAAGGAAAAAAATTATGATGTTTTATGATGCCTACGGTTTGGATGCAAAACAATCTACATGCAACAGTGATCTATGCAACCACAGGTGAACTTAAAGTCGAATGGTGGAATTTAATACTTAGACACAATGAACAACCAAACCTGAAATAGTGATAATAACACTGAACACCGATGCTATCTCCCACACACACATCAGTGGACAGGCCTGGAACCAACAGAAGGAGTTAGGAAGGGGCATACGACACAAAGCAGCCACTGTATCATTACTACAGCTAACGTCATAGTCATAGCTACCTTTCATTTGTTAGTTACCATAACCTCAATGGCAACAATACCAACAAAGCATAAGATAGCGTAGTAGAAGGAACGTTTTGAAGCGTTTCCCCCAGAATATAACAACTGTTTCAAATGTGAAGGTATCCCTTTAAGCCAGATGCACCTGTGATAACCAGTTGAGTTGATCAGCCTCCCAGCAGAGTGCTCCAGTTTGGAGAGCTGCTGCTTGTGGGAACACTTCAGACTGTTCTTTTCCATCAAGGACAACAATCAATCACATTTCTCTTTTAAAGGAAAAATCAACCCCAGATATCATCAATTTGTGATGTTGAATGTATTCCAGTTTTTGTGATGAAGTGTTGTAATTTGCTTTTTTAGTGTGCCCATTTCCCCTCAGCCTGTCCCGTCTACTTCTATTTCAGTTAGTGGTTTTCTACATTTCCCAGAATGACTTTCAACAACCCCCAGAGAATGCACCTGAACATGTTGCTTTCAGTACATGTAGATGCAATAAGGATAGCGATGCGTTTTTCCAGTCAAGACGGAAGAGAACAATGCCGCGGTAAGCTGTACCCTGGTGAAGAGGGCGTTGAATTTCACACCGTACTGATGGCAGAGCCACAATGTTGCAAGCTGTGGATGCATTGTATTATGGGCTATTGAGCTATGGGCTAAAATCAGTGTCTCTTCCACTTCTACAATAGAGTATGTATGATTGTTGAACATCTCAAGTCAAGAGTTTTATTTGTCACATACATATACATGCAGTGAAATGCAAAATGTGCAAAATGGTGAGACTAGAAAGGAACCCTTGATTCTGAGGGACTGACACCAGACGTTTACCGTAGATGTTTCAGATTGCTGACAAAAGAAATGCTATGAAACTAAATTGTAGCTGAAACATCTCAATGTGATGTCATGTTGGTTTGGCCACATACCAGTGGGAAATAAGAAAAATATACCACCAAGTAGTGGTTTTAGGGCTTTAGGATGTTTGTTATGTCTTCTGTTTGTCTTGTCTGGACCTCATTTGGTCTAAAAGACCCAAGGTGGGTGTCTTAGAGAATCCCTTTAGTCAGTGAGTACACAAATGGGTTTCTTCTGGGACCCATGTCGGACTGCTATTTTATTTGGTTGGTTGCTGAGTGGCATTTTTGCTAGTTCTCCCTTGAGGGGACATTTTGTTGTTTTAAGGGTATAACAGTCCTCTAAAAAGACACTGCTGTGTAAATGTACAATTTAGAGACTGTTTATATGCTCATCTTTTTTCCAATATTATTTATAAGCTTCTGGATGAATCTATTTCACGTTTAGTAAATAGATTTATCTGGGAAGCGCTTTATCTAGGAGATGCCTCATTATACCGATACTTAATGAAATCTTGGATAGATGAGTCATTTTCCTAGTGTCCTCTGTCAACGTCAGCGACAGTGCACACACACACACACACACACACACACACACACACACACACAAACACCAAAAGCTATTACAAGTCTAGTATACAAAAGCATACTGTTTTTGTTTTGTTGGCATCACAGGGACTCCATAAAATATCATATTCACTGTCAAAATGCCCCACGTTCACCGTCCAATTCATCTGATCTGTCAACCAATCTTCCTCCATCAGGCTCACACCCGGCTTTTTGGTTACCCTTAGGGACATTTTATGTGGTGTTCCCTCAGCTGCCTGGCCCATTGTAGTTATTGTAGTCTGCCCAGCCTGCAATTGTCAGCCCACCTCTCATGAATCTTTGAATCTATTAGTCAGTGAAAATATATATATATAAATATTTAGAAAATTGGATTTTTTTTTAGCTTAGAAACCTGAAGAGAGGTAAAATACATCTGTTTACTGGTAAGAAACATTTCATGCACAAAATCATTAGTTGGTAGTCAGACTATGTCTGATCATTTTTTTCTTTTACTATTTCAATTTAATTTGACTTAGGATATGGATTGTCCTGTATGCATAATAGTTAGCTACTACTGTGTGTACTGAGAGCAATTATGTGAATTCTCATTGCACCTTATTTCAACAAACAGGTTTACAATTGAACTGCTACTTTGTTATCAAAATGTACCGTTAGTGAAATCTTGGTTACATGATAAATGTCTCAATTGGCTAATGCACTCTTCCAACCCTAACCTTTTGATAACACAACTGCGGAAAACAATTAACCAGAGACAGAAGAACATTTTAAGGTGCTTTTATCTCGACCATCATAATAAAGTAGTTCCTGTAATGATGCGTATATTACAAACATTTTGGTTGCATAATTTTGAACAACATTTTTCACCATTCATTGACCTCTGACAAAAATGTCTCGTACGATGCGGGCCAGTTGGAAGTGTCCTCTGCAATAATGATTCAGATGATCTCAGATGCATTGTGTATGGATTGTGCATGCAGCCTTAAACTGCCTCTGTTTGTTTGTAGCTTCTCAATCTTTAATTATGCAGTGGCTAGGCATCAACCTTGCTATTAGAGAATGCCTTTCCTTTCATTTCCACTGTGTGACCAGTTTCCGGCATGGTAAACAGCTGCTCTTTAAAAAAAAAAAAAAAAAAACTTACTGAGTGAATGTAACATGGAGGTGAAAGTTATAAACTCAGATCAGATGCTGGTGAACCGTCCAACCAAAGCGGCACACATAGCAGTTACAGTCTCTAATCATTGTTCATTGACTAGTGCAAGGGGGTTTTTCTTCTTTGTTTTTCATTCCTGCCTGCATTCTATGCGATTGCCCACATCCCAAACAACATTGCTAAATAGATCCTGTGCATATTTGGCATCTCAGCGCACAGGAGATGTGCGCAGGGCACTTCATAGTACATTAACCCAATTTCAGAGGATTAAGTCCCGCCTCACTACCACCCACGCCCACACCCTGAGGTCTACTCTCACCCCCTCTTGCCCTGTCAAGAGCCACGCTCCATTTCACCGCTGTGGCGTTCGTAAGCATTCTCTGTCTGCTGTTATAGTCAGGAAGATATGAGCCAAGAAGACATGATTAATAACTAAAGTCCCAATTTTCTTGTTGGAGATGGTTTTAAAGCTCACAGCATTCTGGGTCTATCATTAAGAGTATCTGTGTCCTGGGCAAACCCCCAGGCGGTATAAATGAAAGCTCTCTTAATGGTCCAGAGAACCATTTACAGCCAACGAATGCACTGTATCTGTCAACTAAGGGAACATTTTAGTGTATCTATTGAGTCTATTCTTTTTCTGTTGGCCATAAAACTGTTTCTTTCTGAATGGACATATACATTAAAACAAGGTTTTCAAGGGATAATTAGGACGTGTGGATCTGCTGGGATTGTTTTCATCTAGAAAGGCCTTTTTGCAAAACACAACTCAAATTGGGTTGTTGAGGTTAAGAAGTTCTAAAAGGAGGGGCAGGTACACTCTAGAAATATGTCTGCTTGGTATCAATGAGGTACTAGACTGCTCAAACAAAACATGGATATGCTTTGCTTTCGTTGTGTCTGTTTGTTTGCGTGTTCCCTGTGTCTGTCCACAACAATATTTTCATCATTTAATGTAGAGACATAAAAAAGAAAACCTCATTGGGGCCGTGGGACACAGATAAATCCATGACCTTTGCTTCCAAGGATTGCAATCAGTCATCTGTAGCATATACAAGGTGAAGGTTCACCTTGCTTTCCAGATTCTCAATTTCCCAACATGCCTTGCACTACACTAAGCACTAGACAGTACCCCTAGATGACAATTGGAACATAAAGCATTATGTCAGGGAGTGGCTAATTAACAAAAAGGCCTGGCCAACTGTAGGGAGGAGAGGAGCACATTCAGCTAGCTAACTTAGAAGGACTAGCATAGCAATAATTGGCAAGCAGACTTAAATAAAAAAGGTAAACAAAAAGAGAAAAGGAACCAAACATGCCTGCCCCTTGCTCTATGCCGGGCTGCGACAAAAAAGTGATTGTCTTACATAAAGCATAGTAAAGAGCATACCATTACTCAGATATGCAAGGCCCATATAGGCCAGATAATACATAACGGCTTATTATTGCCAATGTTTGTGTTGTGTATCATAATTGTCAAGTCAGCATAGTTTTGAGGTTGAAGGGGCATGCTCTCTCGTTCCACATGGTGTCTTTCTTTTTCCAGTTTATCCTGGTGGTTCTAAAACTCAAGCAACTCTGATGTTGAGTAACACACAATTGTCCCTGTTTTTCAATGTCAGCCATGGATGCAGGCAAAACCTGCGCACAGTCCCATTCGTAGCAGCAATCATTCTCAATCTCTGTGGGCATGGCTGTGCAGTATTCACATATCCTCCACCAGTCACTGTTAGGTCGAGCCTTGTAAGGCCCTCCATTCGTCCCTGGGACACCTTCCTCAGGGTAGCCGTTTGTCTCGCAGCAGCAGCTCGTTCTTGCCTCTGTTGCAAAATCTGCTCACTTGTGTATGGTAGTTCATACAATAATGGCTAATGTGGACTCCAATAAAATGTGTTTGATGTTGCTGTCAATTATGAGAGTGGCCTTCTTCTTTGTTCACCAGCTAACAGGCTAATATGCTAGCCTTCAGCAACTCTCAAAATAAAGCAGCCTCCACCCGAGTGATGAGGCGTGGAGATAACAGAGAGCCGTCCTCCAACAGTTGTCTTTTTTGAAATCACTTAGATAGGATTTGTGAAGTAATTTTGACATCAAAAATCCTGAAATCCAGACTACTCTGCCCAAAAGAAATGTCTTAGTTAAAAGAATCTCTGTTCCCATCACAAGATGAAACTGAATGAATTAGACAGCAACAGCACACTGATGGCCAAGTTTGAGTCTTTTGGAACAAGAGGGTTTGTCCCTTTCATCTCTCACACAGCTCTTCATATAACAGATGTTCATCATGGTGATCAACAGATCCGATTGCTGTATCACTGATATTTCATATTTAAGCCTGTGAGGTAGGCTATATGTTTGTTATATGGCCCTTTAGGAACCTAGTTAAGAAATTAATTACATCACTTCAAGATGCATTATCTTGCTAAATGACACATATACCTAGGGGAAGGCTGTATATCATTTAGTTATATATAGCATGCAATAATAACTAAAATGTATTATTGTGCATGTAAAGATAAAAAAAATGGCATTGGGTAATGATTTTTTTATGATTATGTAATAATGTTCTAGTTCTACCCTTTCAATATAAATTATATATCTTAATGCCATGATTATAAGTGGACGGCTTTGTCATAGGGGCCATGCCTCATTTCTGGCTGTCCATTGTTATAATATATGTGGTAGAAAAACTTAATGTGTGCACCATTTTAATGTATGCACCCTTCTTAGCATTCTTTAGGGCAACCAACCATTTACTATGATTTTCCCTGTGACTGTTCTCCTACATTTTAGTTTTGTTTCTGAAGGAACTGCTAATGGGAAACTGCTAATGTTAAGTTGTATTATTATCTATGCAGGTGTTGACCTGACAAATGGCCTTGTGTCTCTATGAAACCTCACTCCCAACTGCTCTACCTTCAGAGATCTGTATACCATATACTGAGTGTGGATCTCTCCTGAGCGTTCAGCTATTGCAAATAAATATACTCAAGTAAATCACGACTTGACTCTGACCTCTTAATCTTTAGTTAATGATTTTATTCAACAACATACGTGAATATTATTTGAACAGGAAAATAAGGACAGGGAAAGTAATCATGTTATGTGAGGAGCATTGCTTCTGGCAAAAACATTGCATTCGCCTTTGTTGATAAGCATCGATTGTGGAGCTACTCTTGTTTACCTCACTGGAAGAGGAAGGCTGTTTGAATCTCTGTCTGATAAGAGGCTGTAGAAACATGTAATATGATGACTGGGAGATAAAGCAGCATGTTTACTAAATAAATTCTTTGACAACTTCCAAGTGGTGGTCATACATATTACATCAAACCCTTCAGAGCGTAATGCAAGAGGTACTGCTCTTGAACTAATGTAAGGGTAAGGTACAACACGTTTACAGCATTTTCTTTGTTTGAGAGAAACACCTTACCTTAAAAGCTGAATTTAATTCTTGGAAGTAATTATCTTTTAGAGGTGCTACGTTATCTGATAGCTCTCCTTCCAAAAGTTATAAAACCTGTTGAACAATTTACCACTGGATAAATTAGAAATCAGCATAGACTATTATGAATGTAATTGGTTGATTATATTGCCCATTATAGATGATGACTTCTAAGTGGCAATATTAATTTGATGAATGACTCATGAATGCTACCTCAATACAAAACAACACTAACCAACAATGTGCCAATCACATTCATGAGGCAGGCAGTATTTCTCTAAGGAAGCAGCATTGGGTAATCACTGTGTTAAGGCAAAAACTATTTAACACTGCAAATGATATCCCCATATGAAAAGGCGATACAGTTTACTTTTATAGAGAACCCATTTTACTGACAGCCAATAATCATGGTAATAAACTTGATTTTATAACAATGTTTCCATGCATGTACGTACATGCAGATAAGGACAATAGGAGACAATCTCAAGGACCTCTGGGAGAATTTGTTGTATTGTCCCGACTCCCCACCCATAAATTTGGTTAATCTGAATGATTTCCAAATAATTTCTGATTTTTCTTTTTTTTTTTTAATCTATGCAATAGATTCTCTCCATCTCACATAGCACTTCATAGCAAAAATAACCAGCTGAAGAAGAACAGACAAAATTGACCCAGAAGTCACCACAATTATGAATATTTATGTATATTATTTTAATATAGTTTTTTTTATTTATCTTATTTTCTGAGCAAAGAATAAATGGTGCTTCCCATACATGTATCACACTATTCTTCACGTCCTCACCTATCTGACCACCTAGTTATCAGCACAGAAGAATCCTAGGGCTGTGTGCTCACCAATACACCAATGACTGCATCTCCAGTCACTCCTCCATCAGACAGCTGAGGTTTGTGGAGCGCATCACCCAGGTAGATCTCAACATCAACACTGTGGAGTAAGTCTACTGGGAGCGGTGGTCCAGTTGGCATTATTGTGTGCAGACAAATCTGTCCAACTATGAACATCGTTGTGTCAAGTTCCTGGGTGCCATCACTAGGGATGAAAACATCTCTACCATCAACAAGAAAGCCCAAAAGAGTATGTACTTCCTGTACTAGCTAAAACGAAATATGTCATAACCCGGGTCCTGTTTTTTAGGTCATCATCGAGAGCATCGTCTCAACTTACATTGCACGTCTGGTTTGTCTCTGTTTCCTCCCACTCCAAGTTACCATTTCATCCACACTACTGAGAGGCTTACTGGCTGCCAGTTGCCCTCCCTTGAGGACTTGCATGTTGTCAAAGTGGAGAAAGGGCAGAAAAGTTTTCAATTGATCCTACCCACCCAACCAACCGCCTGTTTCAGAAGCTATCCATCCTCATTGGTACCTCTTCACCTCAAAAGCTTAACATAGGCTGTCTATGTTCTCAAAAAGTGACTCTAAGGCCCCACTCATCTCTGAACACATCCTCCTCACTCACTCCAGCGCATAAAAGGACTTGATTAACTGACTTTGTGATCTTCTGCATTGCTGCCTGCTGTTTTTGCTCTGTCTTGTATACTTTTCTTGTCACAATTTCTTGTGCAACCTAAGCAGTTCCTTGCTAATAACATATCCCACTTCTTTACAGTAGTACTACCCCAATTGTAGACTGCTGCACAAATCATGACATTTAAATTGCTATCTTGACATGGTAGAGGAACAGATGAAGGTACAGCCCTTCAGCCATCAGTGTACTAATAATAATTGTGCTGCTTCCTCCTAGTAATCATCCAGCCCATCATGTGGTCAATCAATTGGCTAGAAAGTAGGTCAAACTTCTACTCCATGTCTATAAACAACATTATTCCCCACAAATGATGCAGACACAATTTGGGCCAATCACTAACAAGATGCAATATGGTTTAATCACAATCAGATTGGTGGTGCAAATACTAATGGTTTGACATTTTGACCTTTAATTACAGCGTCCCCATCAGGCCAATCAGTGCAATGTTTTTAAATGCCAGAATACAGTGCCAAAATGCATCAGCCCTGCACGTTTTGTCAAAATCCCACCAGTGGTTTCTGGGATATCACATTTGACACACAGCTGGACGGATGAACACAGTCCAATCAATAGTACCTTCTCAGTTTCCCCAAAGGAACAAAAATATCACAAAAAATACATATAGATCTAATTTATGTGTTTCTACAGCATCGGCATTGTCTGGAAACCTCAGGCTGGAAAGCCGTTCATAAACCAGACAACAAATGGATCTACAGAAAAAGACTGAGTACAGATTCTTCATCCATCCCATTAGGAAACAAAGTGTTTTGCCTCTAATTATAACAGCAATTTTTCAATTTCACCACCCCTTCGACTCAGGAAGAATCTATCAATACCAGTGAGGTCTTTTCAGTGTAGAATGCACGTGGGTAGAATTGCAGTTAATGATCTTATGTCATATCTGCTACCAGTATGAGAAGAGACAAATGTTTTTGTGCATGCAATATAATTACAGGATGTACAGTCTTTGCATGAATGCAAACGTCCTATTTATATTACATCTGCTTTTACCAACTTATATGTTATGCTAATGGTATGTTTGTGTGTGAACAATGGAGGATTGTTCACACACAAATAACACACAATAATAACTTTCATTTAAGAGCGCCTTTAAACCCTTTTTACCCAAGGCACTTAACAATAGAAGAGAGAAGAACTAGATAAGGTCAAAAAAAACAACAACAAAAAAAACCCCCCACTAGGCTAACAAGTAGGAAGACAATAAGACAAACAAAGGACAAATAGACAAAGCAGAGGGACACAATTCAGCAGCTGGGTACAAAGGCCTGACTGAAGAGGAAGGTCTTCAACCGCTGTTTAAAAATTTCAATGGACCCAGCATTGTGGATCTCCACAGGGAGTGAGTTCCAGACGGTGTTGAGTTTCAGGAGGTTGGATGACATCCAGACTTTTAAATCGTGCAGGCATTTGACAAGGGACAGGGGAGGGAGCTGGGTGGAGGGTTTGGTGCTGAGGTACAGCTGGGTGTCGTCGGCGTAGCAGTTCAGGCCGTGCCGGCGGATGATCTGGCCAAGGGGGTGCATGTAGATATAGAAGTGAATAGAAGTGGTCCGAGCACAGAGCCTCTTGGTTTATTCTGTTGCAGCGACTCTGTAACATATTTTTTTTAACTTTCCTGAGTGCCTGTGCGAGCTAGTCTTTGGCATACTTTCACTCAAGAAACCTTTCAAGCATGTTTTCTGATTGCTCTTTAAAGCTTCATTGGTTGGCATCTCTATAGTTGGCTAACAGGTAGATTTCTTTTGAGCAATTTCACATGAAAGCTTGATGATAACAGTAATGATGATACATTATTCTTCTCTCTACTCTTTTACTATAATGAGGAAACCAGACCACCAGGCTGCTTCCTAAAGTGAGCATCCAGAATGTTAAGGCTGCCCTTTTTCCCCCCTCTTTTTTTTTTTTTACATGCATATAGATTCCTGTTGAGATGTGAAATAAACTCATCTAACAACACGTCAGAAGCTCTCCACACTAGAAATGAATCAATAATATATGTATAGAAATGAAGGTATTGCTTGTATCAATATAAATGATGAATGAAATCATTCTCAAACGTTCCCATGAACAACATGATAACAAGATAGAGCCTGTCCCGTAACTGTGCTCACTTTTTTGTCTGATGAAACAAAAAAACAGATTCCTTGTAAGCTCAAAATCAATCAGTTCCAAGAGGTACTCTGTAGGGGGCAACACCTCTTTCGCTGAACAAGATAAAAAGAGAGCTCACTACATCAATTGTCAATTAAATGCAGCCAAAATATAATCTACATGCACACACACCTGAAATTCTTTGAACAGATTGAAGCATAAAGAACATGTGACACAAAGCCCCTGTCGCACAATTTATTAGTGATGGTTACTGTGTATAAGTGTTACTGAAACAGTGTCCATATGTCTCAGAAGTTACATGCTTGTTTTGAGTACCTATCAAAATCTTCCTCCTACGAGGCAGATTCATAAACACTTCAATATCTAACGTAAATAGATCTAACGTGAAAGAGGTCCAGCACTCTGAGGAGGCTGACGAACCAAAAGAGCTGTCACCCAAGGGTTGTGAGGCAATTTTTTTTTACAAAGACCGTTACGCTCTCCCAACTTTCCATGCTGCAATTGGTAACCAGGCGACTCAGAGTCTTTGCTGGCTGGGTAAGAAGATCCTGAACTCAACAATTCAACTTTTTGACTTAAGTTTAACTTTTGCATCTCTTTATCCCCTGTCTCCCTCCAACTCCCTTCAAGCCTTTCAGGAAACCTGTTTTATCGTCTCTTCGTCTCTTCAGCCGTGCTAATTGTTGTAATGAATATTGATCATAAGAGTTATGCATTTTAACACATCAACACAGCAGATTTCTAACATTAATTCATACATATTTAATAGAGCTCCACATCCTCTTGGTAGTAGTTTGGACATATTTTGGTTACCCAGCTGTATTATACTTCAGGCTTTGTTTTGATTTTGTTCACTTGTTTTTAATTTTCAAACTCAAGCTTACAATGATCTATTCCACTTAGACAATTGTTAGAAATCTACAATACATCTTGTGATCACTGCCATGAACAAATTAGATGGAGGTCTACACTGCACCGACATCCTCAATTCAAATAATAATTATGTTTTTAATCCATTAATCATAAACTGGTGCTGCTATGTTGCTGAATCTACCGTCCTGATCACCACCAAGACTTGTCTGAACAATCCATTTTGTTTTACAGCGTCACTGCCAGAAGTAAATTAGTTCCAAATCATAAAGTTCTTTACACAATAACGCAGGAAATGAAATAGTCCCATTGGCTTCCAGTGATTGGACTAAGCAGTCCTTGGCTCTAAATTTTATTGGTCAGTGGCACTGATCTGCAGCGTAATCAATAGGAAGAAAAAGACTGACCTTGCTGGACTCATCCACCATGGATGCAAGAGAGGATGGAGCTGTTGATCTCTTGCTCTCCAAGCCAAAGGTTGACAGGAGAGCATAAACACAGGGAATGGTTGACTTAATGCATGCATAAACAGGCTGCCATCCAGTGAACTCCAGAAAAGCAAATCCTGATATATCACTTGAGATATAGACACTGCATAGTTATCATCCTTTCACACATACTTTGCAGGGAAAAAATAAAACATTTCCAAGGAGGTTCAACAAAGTCATAATTGGTGGTATGTGAGGATTCCTTTATGTGGATCGAAAGTTTAAATCTTGATCTCACAAGGCCATTCGACTCGGGCAATGATTTCCAGCCATCCATCTCCTGCAGCAAGCAATCATTTTAGTACACAGATTGAGTTTGTTATTTTTTCTGTAAAAGGAAGTCTGGGAAAAATGAGAATTGAGAAACGGTGATGATGAAGGTGTACTGTGGTAAAGCAATACTTTGGATTGAATGATTATGACTTAACACTTAAGGTTAAGAGGACTCATTTGTTATCTTGACGTTCATGATGAACAGTTTCAGCTTTAGATTGTTTATCATTATGTTTAACATGCACTGACAAATAGTTTATATTACATGAGTAGAGTGCAGTGCAGCAATTTAACATTCATAAATAACTGATTAAATATTTAAGCATGTTTTATGATCAACATATAATTTATGCATCATTTGTAAAAAATAACGTAGCATTGAACGCAGGCCTGAATATGTAATACGTGTATTAACATTATATAGGCTACAAATGATGTACTTGCAGTTGGATATTATATTATTTGATATCCATTTTCATTACTAATGAAGTTGTACTCAGATGCAAATATTTATCAACATATTTTTGTAAAATGTTACCCAAATGTTGTATTGGACAATAACTATGTTTTTGACATCTTGAGATTCTTCCCACATCACCCTCAACTGGCCTTCATATCCTTGACAAGGAAATCACTTACAAGCATTGCTGCCTTGCATTGTGCAAAACAGGCGACTGTCAATGCAAACCAATCAGAATGACTCATATGGCATGAATGTATGAATGTATGTATGTGTGTGTGTGTGTGTGTGTGTGTGTGTGTGTGTGTGTGTGTGTGTGTGTGTGCTGCTGGCTTGTGTGGTGAAAATTACTTCACATTGTAAGAGTTCTGACTTTGTTTACGTGGTGCCGTTGCTAGGCTGTAGTCAGCTGTAGTAGCCTGACCTGGGCTTGCAGCTAGTGTAGGTATTTTGCTAACGTGTCAGGCAGTGATTCTAAGGTACATTTGTGTATAAAAGGCACAGCTATATGCTATAGCTGCAACTAACCTTATTGCAGCACCAACAGAAACACCTCCAAAGCTGCAAGGAGCAGAGACTCCTTTGGATTCACCTTATTCCAACCTTCCTATAGGACGGGGGCTCACATGTGTTTTGTGCTGGGATAAACGTACAAGGCCAGGGTCTTATGCCATTCTTACCTGAACTCCAGAATCTTGGTCAGCATATTTTTCCTTTTCTTGAGATTCTTGGTAGCCTTTTGTGATGATTCATCACTGCCATAGGCTTCCAGTATATAAAAATGTTACTCAAAAGTAAAGCTGTTTGATTTAAATACCATAATAACCTCTGAGGTGCTACATTTTTTTTAACCGTTACTCCAGTGTGCTTTAACACAGCATCAAAAGAGGATGCTCTGCCTTTCAGACTGTAATATAGCACAATGGAGCAAAACCTCACACATGGCACTTTTCATAAATTGTGGTCATTATTGTGAGTTTTCAAGGTGTACGAGGGTCTCAGGTACAAGCCCACGACAGTGACAAATACAAACAAATCAGCAATCCAATATCTTGGTGGAAAAAGCTACTTAACAACAGCCTTGGGTATTTACTACAATCAAGGCAAGAAACAAATATACGTGAAGACGTGAAGACTCTGTAGTGTATGGTTTTAAGTATTTTAACATGTTAAAATGCTTTAGATTACATGTTCACGGTAGAAATTTCTATATTGCTTGATAAATCAAGGCCGATGTATTTTCACCCACACAGCATGTTCAAACCACAGGCTGTGTAGATGTTTGGAAAAACGGGTCATTGCCTTGATCATGAAAGCTTGTACATGCTGTAATAGGCCGCAATAAATTAAGCTTACTTTCACAGCTTTCAAGACATCATCTGCATTTTAGTGACTTTCTCTCAAAGCAATCTCCATCTTCTTATTCATTACAATAATCTATATCCTACTCTTCTGGACTGGGCACAGAAAAGGTTCATTAAATCGCATTTTCAAGTATTGGATCACATTTCTTTCGTAACTGGCAGAGCAGGGAAGAGCAAAACGTGATCTGATTAACAAGTACAATACTTAGAACTCACAAAACATGTGGAGAAAGAGACAGATAAATTGGAAGATGTAATTTCCACAGCTTCCTGGAAGATTATCACACCTGAATATTAGATGGCCTCTCCTCTTTGAATCCGATATATCCATTTTTTAAGCACATGTTCCTACCACCTTGAATAGGCATTCATCTTTACCCTCCTACTTCTATCAGTGATAAAAATAGACTGGTACTGAGCGGAGCTCATTGGTTAATGCTGATGTGTGGTTTCTTCTTTAAAGGAAGACTTTATTTTTCTACCTTGTTAAATAGCTCACTTTATTGTATGTGGTAATCCAAAGCTGCTACCTGCTTGTGCATGACTCTTCGCACAGTTCTCTACTCTAAGTGGATTAAGGCCACCATACACACTCCCTGCAATAGCAATGGTTATACAGTAGCATTTATTTTTTGAAAGCTATGTTTTTATCTGTCTCTACTGGCAGCCAAACTATTTCCACTGGTCTTACCTCAAACAGATGAGATGCACTACTCCATGACATGATTTCAAATAAGCGAGAGGAGACATGCTGGTACTAAAGACCGGGTGGTACTCGAACAATGTGGCCGTAAGTTAGCAAGAGCTCACAAAAATACCCCAATTATCCAAGTCACGTAGCAGACCATTGTTACTATGTCGACTGGCCTCAAAGGAACGCCCAGCATTGTAATGCCACTCTAAAATCACCCAAGTCAACTGACTTCTCTTTCAAACATGTCATTAGAAGTCATGTGGACGAATTGCAAATGTATGACTCCACCTTCAGACAGTTGGTTGTTTCTGTCGCAGATTGAAAGGGTCATCCACTCTGACAGACAATACACCTGCACTGTATCAAACCCCTGTCCAATTTTCCCTCTGTAAACCTGTGGGTGGATTGTAGGTTCACTGCACAGGGGGAATGTGGTATTGATCTGCCAAGCTGTCTCACTTTATATAGCTTAGTGTGAAATGATGGCTTATTGACTGATGGCTTCGCATGCTGTGCCTCCTTAACTTAAATCTAGTATAGACACAGTGTTGGAGTCATCGGAAGATATGAAACCACGGAGATGAGAAAGATGTACTGCGGTAATACGAAAATATCCAGTACACCTTTGAAAATGTAAATATTGCTTCTCTGTGAAGCTCATCTTCTCATCCAGTTACCTGTCAGCACAAGTACATCATCAGATTTTGTAATAATCCGAAATCTTTTTCAAACGTAAAGACCTTTAAGAAACGTGTGCTTGAACTGCACAACAATAAAAAAGTAGTTGAAAATAGAAAATAGAAGTTTAACAAGAAATAATTGTTGTTTATTGAAATCCTGCATTGCACCAGCCACAATTTGCATTTGACTCATCCTTTCTATTTTCCACTTTTACATGTAGCTATTTTCTCAGATTTCTCTTATACATGTAAACTGTACCTCAAAGCAAAGATTTCTCTGATACCCTGTTACTTTTTATTGCTCACTTGTAATCCAGTTTAGATTAAGATGGTTGTAATTAAATTAATCCAATTTTGAATAGTATTTTAGCACCTACAGGAGAATTTGAAACCATGCCCAACTCCCACCACAAAACAAAACTGTTTGAGAGACTTTGGTGATACAAGTTACAAAGTCACATTTAGTCCAATACCATAACATTATTAATAGGCCTGTGAAACAGACTGCTGTAGGCCTTTTGTTACACACACACCGGGATACTCATTAGTATAACAGAGTTACACAGCCAACCTTGCACAGGGTCAATTATAAATGCTAATCATATTCCAGTATTTAAGGTAAATATGTGCATAGCATAATATAGCATAAGTGCTTTATACATGCATGTATTTGCGTACCCTACACTTTGAACATGGAGACTGTCATGGCTCTTAAATGCACTCTAGTCCAGGAGACAAAAGTACTTGGATTATTAAAGAAAGAGAAACCACACAAAGGAGTGAAGACTGCATGGAATAAATCATCAGAGAGATGCACTTTGTGCCAACGTTAACCATTAGCCCATGCAGACTTTGACTTTAATGGCATCAAGGAGGCTTTGAGAGGTACACCTCCAAAATGGATTCTGTTCACGGGCAAAAGAGTGAGACAGATAAAGAGAATTATCTTGATATGATGTGCTAAAATATTCACCACTGTAACGGGGCTCAATTCTTATCTCTAAAGGCTTGGCTTCTCTTGGCTCCAGACTTTGTTGGTGTCAAAGAGTTCACCTGAGTTCTCTAAC
The DNA here is from genome assembly GCA_034670385.1 of Hoplostethus mediterraneus. Taxonomy (NCBI): domain Eukaryota; kingdom Metazoa; phylum Chordata; class Actinopteri; order Trachichthyiformes; family Trachichthyidae; genus Hoplostethus; species Hoplostethus mediterraneus. Next base: position 1,852,413 of record JAXDDW010000086.1, on the reverse strand, counting down.
AATCTTGTATTAAGCAGTTCTTACGAACCCTTGTGCCTGGATCCAAGTCCCCCAATAAACCTGTCAGAAACTTTTCCCTCCGAGCTGCATCGAGATTTCCTCACTGGCTTGCAAGTGTTGTGTGTCCTTGAGTGTTTCTTTATGAAGTAAACACAAACACAGTGTTTGTAACATCATGTAGGAGCAGGCACATTCGTTTTGGTAGAGCTTGCACTTTCAGCAAAACAAAACAATGTCTTAAGAGTGAAAACTGTCCAAAAAAATAAAGACATAAACATAAAACTCTTAATGTCATGAATTTTATTCCTCAATAAAAAAAAAAACTGTTTTGCTGTGCTCATCTTTGCTGAGTGTTACAAAACTAACATTTCACTTGAAATTGAGCCCCAATGGGACTACTTGAAAACAAGTAAATGAATATTTTTATCACATTTTGTCCTGCTGATGATAGCCTCAAACAACAGTGCCCACAGATTGATACCATTCACTCTTGGGTGCAATGATTTATAAACGCCATTTCTGGATGTGGAGTTGCTTTTCTTTTTCACTTCTTTCCAGGATGCTACTGAGAGTCCGTAATGCAATTTACATGTCTTCACCATAGAGAGCCAGAGAGTCTTGTGTATGAGTTATGAATATTTTAAACCCTACCACATGGGAGTGAAATCCACCTCCCTGTCTGCACATACAGCTTAAGGCTCGTTTCTCACCGGGTCGGAGAAAACAACAATGGTTCCACCACACCGTATCTATCTTGTGAGTCATTAGGCTCCACTAACACCACATGTGCTCATGTCAGATAAAAAAAGGATTTTGGAGTGACAAGGGAGATAGAAGTGAGAAACGAAGAGTCCAATATTCTCGAGGTGAGAGAGGTGGGGATTTGGGTATCACTTCTTCCTTCCGTGAAGTTGTTGATGCCAGCTGCAAGAGTGAGCATAAGTTCCATTCCATATTTTGCACGCCGTTTCCTCTGCGATGTTACAGTTAAATGGGAAACTCGTACTTCTAATTCAGAGTTGTCTTAGTATATTACATCTAAGGTTTCACATTTCAAGCCTCGGGATCTAAAGACCTACACACTGGGTGATGCAATGCGTGAGCACTCAAACGTGGTACGGTGATTTCAGGATGCGGTTTGAGCATCATGAGCAACACCTGCAACCAATGTAGAGGCAGGAAAAAATATGTTTTGATATTTATCGATATGCTCACGCCACATATCAGTATTTTAATTCGATTTGCATTTCAAGACCACATATTGACACCGTCTTGTTCAAATAAGCTTCTTGAAAGAGCCTGCAACGTCCTGAATGTCATCTAATTATTGATTTATGGCTTTTTACTCTTACACCTGATTGGTTGTGTGATTATTTCCCTTTGGTAATGCACGCAACAGAAACTAAAACAAACAAATGTATCACCATAAATCTCAGCATACACAATATATTGTTAGATAATGGTATGTCTGAATTATTCAATTCTAGTCTACATATATATGCTTTCTATTTTGCATGAAACTACAGAGCGCTCTCTATGGGCCACGTTCCCTTTGGCTTGATACCACCTGGAATTTTAAAGATGACCCAGTACCCGTTTGCTGCTGTTGTGGCTCCCATCACAGTGGTTTTCCCCTGGAGTGAAGCAGCTATGAATAATGAGACAAAGCCCCATGCATAAATGTAACAGCGTGGCCCCTAAAGGAACTTGTGGTAGCAGGTGATTGTTCGCCGCCTCGGTGGGACTGTCAGTAAACATGTGCCCCCTGTAGTGTGGGGCACTTTAGCAGGAGCAACCTCCCTTGCCCATACTCCTCACCTCGCATCCTGGGAAATTATGGATGAGTTTCTACCTAACCCCAAAGCAGCATGTTAGCTTTAAAGCCACCTCTGGCTAAAAGTGATTTATGAGTTCACATCAACATGAGCATTGCTTATAATATGGTGAAATTCAAAAGATGAAACAGATGAGACATAAATCAGGGTTAATTGAATAATTCAACAGTGGATTTAAACATAGATGACTTTCACAGTTACAAACCTGCAATGATCAGAAATGTGTTAAGGATTGACAGATGCTGCTGTCACTATCCCGGAATCCAATCAAGTGTCCTCCCATGTCAATATTGTCAAGAATATCCTGGGAATCACAGAAACTGTATCAAAAATGAGCCAACAAGCAGCTAACCCATTCAACGAGAGCACCGCAGAGCAAGTGATTAGAAATAAATTGGTGTGGATGATGCCTGATTGACCACTGCAACACAAGCAGCTGGTTGCACTGGCCGTAATGATGAAACAAACAAGCAAGAGCAGTAACACTTAACACCAGTTTAGAAAACTTTCACTACACCTGAACGAGCGCTTCATGACAGCTAAATGGTACATTCAAGGACAGTGAATCAATCCTTTTGTCAGCTTTCATTTGGTGTTCATGCAATACTTGCAATACTATGTCATTCATCACAGAGTTGTCGATTTATCGAGTGAAAGACCCTCCTGGCTTATATGACCATGAGGAGCAGTCTTTCTCTTGATAGGTAAAATAAGATATATGTGACACAACACAGCCATTCAACATGTACAGACCCAAGAAGTCTTTTTTTTGTTGGCAGATTTACAAAATGAGGTATCTTGCATTTAAATTGGCTAAGGATTGTTGGATGTTTTTATGGTGTGAGACAAAGAAAAACTTGCAAAAAATGGAAATGGAGATAGATCAATTATCTTCCTTTAACGAAGCATTCCTCACTGCTCATTTCTAAACACTTTCACAAAATGAAACATTGACATTATTTTATACAGGTGTTAAGCTAGGTCTGTCCTTGTCTAGCCAATAAGCAGTCAACCATTGCAGGCATGAACAGATGCTACCTTGAAGACAAATATGGAAATAATTACTGTATTTCTATAGCACTTTTCTGAAAGAATTTACAAAGTGCTGATATTAATAAAACAGAAGATAGAATAATATAAACCAGATGTTTTCCTTTTATTAAGTTAAGTTCGTACGCAGGTCACATGGTTCAGTAATGTCCTGCTGGTGTACAGGTCTATTTGTGTCTCGGTGTGGTTACTCATATATCATAATTCCTGCCTCTTGTTTTCACTCCTGGTTTAATTACTTAATTGAGTGGCTGAATATTTGTGCTAGTTGATTACATTGGTAAGTGCAAGAGCTATATCACTGTACTGCTGCACTGTCAGTGCACACATCTGATGTGAGAACTTGAAAAGCTGAAGTTTACTGCTCCTAATTTAATAGTGGAGGAACAGCAGCTCATGTTGCTTGGGTGTCAACACACAGAAACACGAAGCCCCTCAGGAACAGTAGTCGAGTTCCTGTGACGGCATTTCATCCCGCTGCAATGATTTCCTGAACAATGCTCAGACCACAAGAGGTAACATGCTCCTGTCTCCAACAGGTAATTACAGAGATACCGAATTACAGTTAAATGTGATACATGTAGGTGTGCAGGTGAATAGTGCAACGGGGTTAAGAAGGGAGTTTGCGCTCAGTAATCTATTAGAGCTAATATAGAGCAGACAGATGCCAATCTTCTGAAGAAATACATCCAAGTAGGTCTTTCTAGAGCTCTATGGCTTGCCATAAATAGTTAATGGCTAACAGATGTTGCCTTGGGTATTTCTGCTTTGGGAATAAAGCGTGTTATGAATAAAATTCATTATTATTGCCTCAAATTAACAGGGGGTGACTTTGACATTCAAACGCAGCTTCATTTCCTAGTAATAAATAGGGTTCTAAATCAGAAAATGTAAGTACTCGCAGTAGAGCAGAGTATCAGCAGTTGGCCTCACTTTTCATTGTTAGTGCCTTGAAGTCAGCATAGACCAAGGTCTTGTCATATGAACGACAGATGAAGTATGTTTTAAGGTGTTTTTAAAAAATATATATTAGTCTTTTCAAAAGAAAATACATCTTGCCGAAACGTCATCATCCAAACCGCATTTTAGCTTCCCAAGAGAAACATTTTAGATCTAATTTAAACATAATGCTCAACCTAGATGTGTTCCCTTATTAGACCTTGCCTCGGTGCTGCATGTGGTTTAATACTTATTTTAACACTCTTTCTTGGTGTGCTTATTGGTGTAAGAGAAAATGCATTTCCTTCCATTTAGGGTCATGAATGCAATCGTAAAACAAAAAAAAAAATGCTAAAAATGAACAAAATACTGTCACTTTGAAAGGCACCAGAATAATCTTGAAGCCCCATCACAGCATAGACACAAAAAGTCACTTAGGGTGTCTGTACCTCCCTACTTCTCTACCACAGCCTACACACCACAATATCCCCTAATCTCTAAATAGTGCTTGATAAAAAATACATAATCTGCCCGTAACGTTTATAATTCAGAGAAATCGACAGAGCCTGGCTCCCCAGAGGTTTCATTTCATTAGAAAAGGGTGATTATCCTTGAGTTGTCCAAGAGATCGAGGTTGTCCAATTAATGCATTTGAGCACAGTCTGCACAGTATAATATAATCCCTCACTGCTGTTGCATGTCCATCATTGGACGTGTGTTTGTATGCTATCTACTGTATCTCTGTCTAGATGTTCTAGTATTTTTAGATTTGCTTGTGCTTGCTGGAGGGCAGCATCAGGCTTGCCGTCAGAGCGCTGGAAATGTGTCACTGCTCTCACGTCTGTGGGGCTGCGGAGAGCTGGAGTGGACAGCACTAGATGATGTCTGATGTCGTCGCGTTTCTGTGTTTTGTCACACGTAATATACATGCTTATTTGTTGTTCGTGATGAGAAAAAAAATGAATAGGATGTCTTTTTTTTAATGTATTTGCAAGTCTCTCAAACAAGCCACTTTTGCACCTTGACATCTTTATGTTTTTAATCTCACACCTGCTACAACAGCGGCAAATGGTGGTTTTGTGTGTATGATTTTCTTGTGTGTATATGTGTGTGTGTGTTTGTGCGCTAGATTGTTTTATCTATATATGCATCTATATCTATATATCTATATCTATATATATATATATATATATATATTTTTTTTTTGAAGCTTGAAACTAATTAATCCAAGCCTCACAACGGAAATGTTTTTGCACCTTGACATCTTTACATGTCTAATGTAACAACTGAGATGACAGTGACAGATTTTGTGCTTGGTGTGTGTGTGTGTGTGTGTGTGTGTTTGTCTGCGAGTGCACATATGTTCTTCCGTGTGAGACTGCGATGAGGGGTCGTTGTCTTGTCCCCTGTATGTTTGGCACCGAGCCATTCTCCTCAGCACAGCGTTTCAGAGCAGGGAGCAGAGACTGGAATGGTACATCGGGGACAAAATTATACTGCAAGGCATTGTAGCAATTAGATAGATGAATGACCATGGGTTTTAATTAGAACACTGGGTACACATTCCACTTCATTATTCAGTGGAACCAAACTAATTCTGCTGCCCAACAGCAGCGAGGAGCCCGGCTGCTCCATCAGCACTCTGCCACTGATAAGAGCACTGGGGCTTTGAAAGGTGGTGACATAAACAGGAGGAATACAGTGTCATCAGGAGGAGCAGTAATCCTCAAAGAACACGAGAACACGTTACTCTGGTGTGTTGCAGTGTGTAGCGCGTTAATATGACTCGCCGGTACTGTGAAAGTTTGATTACATATTGTATTTCATCAAAATGTAGTTGATTTGATGAAATTACCTAGAGAATCCTACGCGGAAATACTGGCGAGTTAATGCGGCACTCGGCAACTGTGCACATTGGAGGCCCCCAAATGGTAGCGAGAGGTAACTGTTTGAATTATGAAGACTTCAAAAAATAAATCATGGTACTACACACTCCCGGAACTACACTACGAAGTGGCTGATGGGGGAGGAGGAGGTGGTGAAGAGGTTAAGACGTTTAGTCATCGGTGAGCCCAGCTTTCTTGGGAAGGAAGCGCTCACTTCTGTGCATGAGACAGTTTTGTATTTTGTTTTGAAGTTTTGATTCGTTGTTTCCTGTGGATGGAGAAGATTTCCCCGCCAGTGGCTGTACCCCAATTTCATTTGGTGCAAATCTATGGCGTCTCAGTTTGGAGGATGGGATACTCTTCTCTGTCGCAGCCCCACTTTGTGGTCAAGCCTGATAAGACAGGTGTGTTTTACATCTAAATCTTGGCAAGTGCAGCTTTAATGGCTCGTTTTAAAAGAAGGACAGACGGGGTTTACCAATGACAGGGGTCAAGCCTGTGGTATGACGGTGTGGTGTGCAGCCAGGAAGTTAATCTTTAAAGTTCCACTCAGAGAAACTTGTCTTTGAGGGAGGCTGTCAGGGGCCAGTGGCACCGTCCCTCTATGAACCGTGCAGTCTAACCAGGGCTGACAGTCACTGATAAATCCGAGGCGTTTAGCATGTTCCTTCACTTATTACCCCCTGGGAGCAGTAATTCGTCACGCTATGAATTATGTTTCTCTTCTGTTTCCATTAAAATTGCTGATTACATTTCTTGTGTGTGCCCCTGTGTGAATGATCAGGGTGACCAAATAGCACTGATGTCCGACGTTGTCGTCATCCTCGATCAAATCAAAGCAGTGACAACACATCCAGTCAGTGGAAGTAAACTTTTGCCATCTCATCCGAGCTAGCTCAGTGTGTGTCCACGTCAGCTGAGGCTAATCATGTCAAAAATGAATCTGGGGGGTGGGATACAGTTTTTGGAGAATAACTTCAATTTGATATTTAGAAGAGGTGATTACAAAAGTAACAACTTTTTGGCTGGTAGCATATTCTTACTCAAATGCAAACAGGAAATTGGCACAGTAACCATGACTTGAAAAACCATGAAAAGTAATAATATTCTTCATTAACATGGTTAAGCATGGGTCCATCATGTGTCCTTCATCTACTGTTTGACCCGGGTTATGCATCAGTGACCTTCTGTGTGTCTGTACCAGCGGCTTCCAGCGCTACCCCCCATTATTGCCCCGCGATGCACGCTGAAATTCACTACATGCTTTATGATATGCACCGTGGGTGGACATGGTCATTTCCTCTTCCTTTGTTTAAAAATTAATTTGTATCACAGTAATGGGTGCAGTGTAATGAAGAACAGCATATGGTCCTAGTTCAGTCCCTAACATAAAGCATATTGAGAATATGCTTTTGCGTTGCGCACCTCATTTTTATAGACAACTACTTTATTTAATATCAACAACAAGGTTAGATGACACTGGCGGTAATTAGCTGGGAGTCAGTTGATGGCTTTTTAATTGCTCGGCAATGCACCACTATGATGAGTAGCAATAAGGGAGCGCCACTCTTTGTTGCAAACACAGCAGTCCATTACAGTCTGGACTCCACCATGCTGTAAATGTGACAGGACCGTTATGCCGCATGATAAGCTGCAGAGCTACTTCCAGTTCCTTTGTAGGTTTCTCTACTGATTCTGTCAAACAAATAGTTGTCAGCGTTGTTGACATCCTCTCCTCTCCTGTTTTGACAAAAATGTAAAACATAGCAACGAGAAAATGCTGAGGCTCCACTTTCCACCTCGATTTAGTTTTCTCTTCTTCGCCAGCTCCAGTTGGCGTCTCTTTAAATTGCACAGTGACCCCAATACCCCTCCCTTACACACACACACACACACACACACACACACACACACACACACACACACACACACACACACACACACACACACACACACACTGCTGTCTTTGCACAGAAGGCCCAAGGGATACAAACAGGTTAGTGGTGCACATGGGAGACAATTTATTGTTGCTCCTGCACAGTTCACCTCTGCAGGTCAAGTTGAGAGGAACCTCGCTGATCTGAGCAAGACCAAAGGTGAGGCTGCGAGGCCTATATGAGTGACATTCAGAGAAAGTGCTGTTATAAAAAGTAGGAGAGTAGGAGTAGTAGGAGAAGTGGAGATGATGAGAAGAGCACCATGTGGACATACAGTATGTAAATGTTTCAGTGAACAAAATGATTAGATTGATTAAAGACATCTCCTAAATTCATATTACTCGTTGCCTGACATCCATTCAGAGCAGATCCCTTTCTGACAGACGCATGAAGCACTGGTTTATGTTTATTTTCAAGGCCCTTACTGGTAAGCAGCCCCCATACATTTCATCCCTACTTGAAGAGCGCACCGGATGTTACTCATCTCGAACCAGTGGTCTGATGGTTCTTAAGGTCCCATTTGTACATTCAGAGCACGGTAAATCAGCCTTTTCTTTTGATGCTCCAAACTCATGGAACACACTCCAATATGCGTTGGGGCTGGAGAACATCCCCCCTCTTGCTGTTTTTAAATGTATGGTGTCAGACTTTTGCAAATCGCCCTGTGATTGTTTTTAATGTAATTGTATTCATGTATTTATTTTTTTTATTGTTTTTTATGCTCTGTTGTTGCTTGTAAACTCATCGTCCCTGTAAATGAGGGAAACCTCAGTGACCAACGAGCTAAAATAAAGGTTTAATAATGACCCCCGTACCCTGTTGTGCTGTAATAACACAGATAAGTGTGACAGTTGAATTGAAAATGTTATGTACATATCATCAGGATGTGATGCTCCTAATGCATGTGGCAGGATATTTTTGTGGGGAACATGTGACTTTCAAAAAGTAAAATGGGAAAATGTGTAAAGTGATCCTTTAACTCAGAGCTCCATATCCAACAACCATGGGGAGAAATCAAAGATACAGAGTGTAATCCACACTTCCAGCAAGAGCAACCAACTCTGGAGCCCAGGAGGAGGAGGAGGGACTGGATCAATGGAGAGTCACTCAGAATTTGGTGCAAAAGTATTGATCTCCTCAAATAAAAAATAGAAAACAACCAAACCGACTCTTTGTTCAAAAATAACCCATCCCTTGTGTTGTGAGCTACAGGTTGTAGATGAATACAGTCTTGGGTTTCCTCTAATGTGTGGCCTTCTGTCCCGACTGCTCAGTCAGTCAGTCAATCCAAGGGACCTCCAAGTAGACTGAGGTTTGAAGCAGTTCATTAACTTGAGCCATCAATGAAAATGATTGATATAACTGTTGGTGAGATCTGAAGAAGGATGATACACAGCTAGTTAGCGCTCTAGTTTGTAGCATAGAGTGAAGCATGCTAAACCATCAAGTCATGTTGAACATTTATGCTTGCTTTTGCTGCCATAAATACCTGTGTTAGTGGAAATCCTACTTCATATTTTTATTTTTTATTTTTTCTCTCTGGCATCCCTTCCACTTTGTTTCCTGCTTCCTGAAGATTGAGCTGTCACTCTAAAACACATTGACTAATGGAGACGTATCCCTTCAAAGCCCACCTACGCCAGAGGATTGGGTCCAAATCGTAAACAAAAAAGCTGGCAGTGAAGGCAAAGTCATGGCTGATGAAACAAAATGGAGAAAACTGCAGACTGGGGGGCAGAGTAAATTGGGGATTGCAATTTCAATCAAGCATTGTTAAACAATTTGCACCTACTTAAAAATAATGTGATTGCATAATTATTTTGCTGTCTCGATACTTAAGTTTTGCTCTTGAGATCATTCTCTTTATTCAAAATGAAAATAATTTCGCTCTCAGTTTCAAATGTTTTGTTTGATATTATCGATGTTTCGTTTGATACTTTTGAAACAAATGTAATTCCATATCATGCACGTTTCCCCCTGCATAAATCCAGTAAATCTCCCAAATTTTGATATGTGTATTGAAATATAAGCAACCTGTTTTGATAAAACAAGACACTACACCAGACTGCATACTCTGCAAAGGAGTAATAGTTGGTTTGTGTGTGTGCTACTCTTCCAGTGATTTGTATGCCATGCTGTGGTGCTGAACACATTGCACAGTTGACTGAGGCAGAGATGACTGCAGTCACATGGGGATGCACTTGTGAACAGGGAGACCTTGCTGTAATTACGGAGATGTTGACAGCATCTCTGTGTGATGATGCTGCTTGCTTTAAAGGCAGAGGAGAGCAGAGCATGCTAGCAATAGATAGGAAATAGTCTGGCCTTTCTATTGTGTTTTCTGACAGTGATGGATCAATTATGAAAGCAACAACCGCCTTCATTAATTGTGAATGCAACCTGAAGAAAGAACTTGGACACATAACACTTAGAAAATTGACACAGTTACAGTATGATACATTCACAATAACTGTACTTTTTTCATCTTTCGATACTGCACATAGTACCCTGATGCAGAGGCAATGCAAAATAAAAACTCACATAACATTGATTCAAGGATATTAAATATTGATTTTAGCATTATGATGGATCCCAGAAGCAGAAAATGAATTTCATTTGAAAGAGCATATTTAATTCTGTGAACAAAGATCATACCCGCTGGCACAAATCAATCAATTGTTCATCATCATCATTATCATCATCATCATCATCAACACCACCGCCACCACAACAAAGATAATCATCAGCTCCATCTTGCAGGCAAAGAGAATGTGACTCTGGTACTAATGAGATGTATCCTCCAAGGGTGTGATCAAGAGTACATGCTCTTCAGATATGACAAAAGATATGCAGCATGTGTCTGTTTGCATTACGGTGTATCTCCAGTAATGCTAAAATTGTATGGCACATCAGAAAAATTCAGCCTTCAGGACCAGCCCTGCAGGCTGCCAGGTGTCTTTGGAAAGTCTTTGGGAAATGGGCTTTGTACATTACTGATCCCCTTAACAAAAAAAACAAGACAAAAAAAAAAGCAGTTGATGAGTACAGGCTAGTTGCAGATGTCCTTGGCTTGTTTTATTTTGACACATAGGCCGTCTAAAAAATAAATTGGATTTAAATGGAGACTTCCTCAATGTCAAATCCATTATTCCATCATGATACCACTGAAGTAAGTTTTTAAACTGAAAATTTTAGTTTGCCCACTTGCTCAACACAACCAGTAGACGTACAGCAATTTATTGTAACCAAATACAATAGTTATTTCCTGAATAATTCAAAAGTGAGAGGACAAAAGTGAGATCTTGTGAGTTCTAGAGGAGATCTATTTATTAATTGAAAAAATGAAATCTGGAATAATTTTGAATAAAATTGGCTCTCCTGGAAAGTTTGCCAAACCTACCTGCCCTTATGGCTCCAGGCCCTTGAAAAGGTTTGTTGGAATTGTAGATGTATTTTGTGGTAACCACTCATTGCTATCAATGATTTATGATGATAGTTATTTAAAAGAAAATCTATTTCAGAGTAGAGTATGAAAATGTTGTTGTGTGGTGGATAACTGAATAAGCCATGTGTTGACTTTTTAAATAGTATTTTAATCTTCACAAATCAAATAAATAGGCAAATTCATACCTACAGACTACAGTATAAGCAACAAGCTTTAGCTTATTTATCACAGAGGATTTGATTTGTGTTTTTCCTCCAAATACCACGACTAGGTTTTCTAGACTTAAACCTTTCATCCAGAGCAGATATTGCAGATCAAAAAGAGAACCAATTTCAGGTCTGAATCACAAACATTTTTGAACATGTCTCTATTTTTGGGGAAACCCATCCCAGTCATGCAGCTGCCTGAGAAACTGTTAATGCCCCAAATAAGTGTGAGGTCTGAATACCAATGCATGGCGTTTTGGTATTAACTCCCCGCTGCAGCAAAGCCTAAATCCTCAAAGGCGCAGCCTTGTTAAGCAAACCATGGTATGTCCTTAAACTTGTAGCCAAAGTAGGAAACTACACTTCCTCTTTGTTTTATTTCCATGTCCTTAGAAGTCATATGAAGCAAACTTCATATAAAAGAAAAAAAACTCTGTCACCTTGATGTTTCCGTTGCAGTCTTTCATTGAAGCTGGTCTCAGAGGACAAGTGCTAAGGAAAACATCATTACGTGGGGAGAAATGTACCGGTAATAAACCCAAACGGCACTGAGAGGTGCAGTTGTCAACCATGATAAATGGCACCTATGCATCCTGAATGTGTTTGGTGCCCTTGCCATGTTGACTCCCTCTCCTGAGGGTGGGCTCTCCACTGCTGGGTTTGGCCTGGAGCTCACACCTTAACCCCTCCACTCTGGGCTCCGTGCAGACAGGACAGAGGCACCGAGAAGGCCAGGAAGTCTGACTCAAAACACTTCGCCTTTTCTCACACATTTGCCAAAAAAAATTGGTCAAAGTCATTTTTAATTTTTTTTTACCAATTTCCCTGTCCTCAAAGAGCAGTGCATATTTTGAGAGCACAATACTGCATAATCATAGCATAACCACATTTTCATTGTTCAAAACTGTGCCAGAGAACAAGGAGCAAAAGTGTGACAATGTTTTACGATGGAAACTGTTCTATGGGATTGTCTATAATAGCAATAATAATAATACATATATTTTATCTACAGGAAAAGGAAATAAATACAATTGGTGTTATTTATAATCATTTTGAAATCTGCTTTTTCATGTATGTTCATGTATGTTATAATCCAAATACCATAGTTAGGCTTTATTCGCATATCCAGCATTATCTCAGTTTTAAATTAAAGTAGATTCCAGAGTATCCAATGATCTCAATTAGTCATAATATTATGCTAGATAATAGGAAAATAAAGTGTTATTGTCAGCCGATAACATAACATTGACTTTGCAAATATAGAAAAACAAATAAAGTTTTTGTATATTTTCTATATGTTGTTTGTCATCTTTGAAGATATTTAAGAGGCTTATGTATAAAAGAACTTCAGCTGGAATTTAAACCGTGGATTTAAACGACCAAGATGCCAGGATGATAATGTTTGGTATCACTGGGATTCATACTAGACAACAGAGATAACTAGAAATTATTTTGAGGTGCGGCAGCGTTCCCCAGATACTGAGCGGCTGCTTGTGGATGTACTAGATGTGGAGTAAGCACATTGTCTTTAGATTGTCTGCTGGTAAGATGAATGCTCTCAGTAATCTACTGAGATAAATGCCTCTTTGCTGAGTAAACACGGTTTCTTTTTCATTCTCATATGATTCCGAATTTTAATATTGAATCGTACTTTCAGATCATTGTGTAATTATATCCCCTCAAACCTGGCCAATGACTAATCTTGATCTACAGCAGACCGGCATGGGGTTTCTAAACACTGCTGAATATGAAACCAAATACTGAAAACTGATAGTAAAACTGTAGTCTGGCGTACTGCTGTGGAATTGAATTCGCAGGATGTGTCTCAAGTTTGGGGTGAGGGCATGGAAAAAGGGAAAAATGGATGATTATATAGAAGGCGAATTACATTAGTGTGTCGAATTAAAGGGACGTCTGGTATATCCAGCTCAGACAGAGGCACAGAGCCTGAGTGAGAGAGGGGAAGTGACATACTATGAATGCAAACGACAGGGAGCCAGACTTTGTGTGTGAGACTGAGAGATGGAGAAGCGGGAGGATGAGAGGAAAGGATAAACATATTGCTAAAAATACTCCCCCACTCTCTGAGTTTTCATCTCCTGGCATGCTGAATTGACGTTGCAAGCTTGTGATTGTCATTTCATTATTCAGTGTGAAGCGGTTTTACTGTGCTGCTGGCCACTGGGAAGGAGAAAAGGTGTCCAATCAATCAATGAAAGAAAAACATTTCTCATTACCCTTAATGCAGCCGAATGCAGCTGAATCCATCATCTGAAATTCTGAAATAACTGGCAGCTTTGCGTCTTTGACACGTGAAGGAAAATTCCTCTTGTCTGAAAGCTGTACATGCTATAGATGAGCTGCACTTCATGTGGTCGCTGAATTGTGGTGCACTTGACTGCCTCAACATTTCATTTGACATTCCTCCCTGCTGTAGGCTTGAGATGCATCGTCTCAATGTCCCAGAGGCAGAACATATACAGTGTGAATGGTCTCCTTGGCCTAAAAGCACTCAGAGTTACAGATTCTATTTGGGGTCCCTGGAATAGAGAAGATGCTGTTTTTTTAATACAAGAGTGTGATAGAATGTATTGCCCATGAATACATTTTCCTATGTGCAGTGAAACCAAGCACATGTGTGATCTGTTGACAACCCTTCAACAAGTAGTTAAAATAAAGGAGGATGTAACATCTGTTCTCTCCTCCAGTCAATCAATCAATATTCTTTTCAGGATAGCATTGCAACTATTAGCTCAGTTCCATTCTGTTCCCTCTTTCCCTAAGGCCTGAGTGAGTTGCTAGCAGTATTATAGAAAGAGACATTTTTGCAAATCTTTGCTGTAAACATCACACTTAAAATGTGTTTAGATTGTGATTAGTGTAATATTTTGCTCCAAGCCACTGGTGTTCTCCCTTTAATGGTTTCTCATGTCAATGATTAATGAAATAGTTTTTATTCATTTAAAAGCCATTTCATTGTCTGATGCAATTTTCTGATGCATTGTTTTGATTAAAATGTTAACATCTGTGATTTTTTAATTCTTGACTCAAATAGTCATTTTAGCATTTAGCCTAGCCTAGCCTAGCCAAAACTAGCCTACTATACATATTATCCTAGCCTAGCCTATATCCTATCCTTTCTTATCCTAGCTGAGCCGAGCCAAGCTGAGCCTATCCTAGTTTAGGTCAAATAAAACTGTGTCTATACTCTGAATACAAGAGATGCAGTTTAGCACCTTTAAGTAAGTTGTAAGTTCTTCCACTCATCCCTGTGGGAAAACTCTTAAGAGTGCATGTCATACCTTTTATTTAAGGCACAAACCGTTTTTAAGAGACTGAAACCTTTTTTCAGAGGTCTTGTGTGCTCTGTCGAGAAGCCTTTATGCACAAGAAAATGGAAACGAACACGAAAGTCAAACATCGTAAGTATAAGCTGACACTATACAAATGACATCCCACAAGTCCTGTATTTTGCAGCGACCCCTTTTAACCTGTAATTCAATGAATGCACTGTGTACCAAATTAATGGGGTTCCTAATCTGGATTTGAACAATGGACCTTTTGAACAGCTCTAGCTGCATTACCAACTGAGCCACAAAGGATGTCTTGTGGCAGCACATTTTCTTACATATAAGCAGTGAAGGTGGTAATAGAAATTAGAGTTTTCCCACAAGGCCCTCTGAATGAAGAGGGTTTCTTCAAAATATCCTATTCAAATCAGAATATTATTTTGTGAAACATGATGACAAACATGAGGTCAAATGAGCAGGTTATTGCCTCCAGTAATCTTTCTTTTTTCAGAAAATGAAGAATCCAAGCAGAGCCAAACCACACTTGTAGAAAATGACTGTTTTGAAACCAAAGAAAGAAGTGTAACAAACTGACAACTGGTGTTGCCAAATGTAAAAAGAAACTCAATTACAGGTGTATTGATACACTGACCATTCATGTTCTCTGACCAAAACATTTTCTTAAATTTGGATTCTTATGTTACCAGTTTGCAAAATCCCTAGTGGAGTTTTGGTGCACCGTAAAGACATCATCTTAACATGAAACGGCTTGTTAAGCATTCCTCCATAAAATAGCTGGGAGCTTATAGTGAGTAGGGAGAGGACCTGGGCTCTAGCCTCCACGTCTGCAAGCATCTACCCTGCTGAAATGTCCTTGAGCACGACACTGAACTCCCGCCAGCTTCTGGGACGCTGTTCTGTAGCTGACCTCTGACCTCCCTGTGATGGGGGGAAAGGTGAAAAGACATTTTCCATTTGAGGATCAATAAAGTACCGTATTAATACTATCATAAAGATATGATTTCACTAGAAAGCTAAATGAGAATGTGATGAGGAGCCGTGGTAGTTGAGTGGAATCCTTTATTTACTGCAAGGTTTAAATCTGGCTCATGCTACGCTGAGACACCTTTCTTCTTTTGTTCCTGTCCATTCCATTTCCATTTCAGCATGTACTGAACATATAATGTATGAATGGGTGTACTGGTTGAACAGTCACAGCAGGAACCAATATTTTAAGAAAAATAGAGACGAACTGGGTTAAAAAAAACAAAGTAATAGGCTTGTCTTGAGGATGACAGGATGAATAGCATGGTACCTGCACATTGCGCTGATACACCTGGTCATAGACTTATGTAAGTTCACTATATTTTATTCATTTATTCATTAGATTTTTCAAAACTAGTTTTTTTTTTTATTATTAATTTTACTTGGAGGACAAGAAGTGTTACATAAAAGAGTCAAGAAGAAATAAAAGGAGCAAACAAAGAGAATTTATAATCATCATTTATAGTTCGTGGTCATTTTCCTCATACTCATTCCAAGTACAGGTCTCAGGAAAGCAGAATTGACTGAAAATGACAGAACAAACACAGAACAGTTGAAATGGAGACTTACTTGAACGATTCTCCTCAGGTTTTGCATCAGCCCAAGCATTCATTGGACAATCATATAATACCACTTGGAAACACACACAGCAAGTTAATTATCATAATCATCATCATCATCACTCATATTATTTGTCTTCATTCTCGCTCATGTAGGTTTAGTCAGGACTGAGGAGGAAGGCAGTGATTCTACCAATATCCTTAAAAGAGGGCCACACAATTTGTCATGCCATGCCTCTCCATTATCAATGCCTTGTGCAATTTTTAGTTCAGGTTAGGCTACTACTGGTCCGGGATAGTCTACCTCAGGTTGGCATTTGTATAAAAACTATGTAGGAACACATGTAAAAATGGGGGAGAATCAAATAATCCAACTGAAAAAATAATGCAGATGTCTTCATAAAATCTTCTATGTCTAGCAACACTTAATAACACTTAAGTTTTCTTTTTGTCCTTTTGATTTCTTTTTTTTTTTTTTCAAAAAAATGGTTGAGGAGCAGTTATAGTTTGCATCATCTATACAACAGGCTATAAAACACCACTTTGTCACAGTCCAGAAAGCACATATAGATGTGGTTGTACTGTATATAAACATATGTACTGTAATAAGATAATTTTGCGTGCATTGCCTTTTCCCAAATGATCAGTTCAGAGACATCCCCAGAATTCTGAGAAAAAACTCTCCTTTGAGTTCACACGTTGATGTGAAAACGAAGGCCTCCAGATTTCTTACTGGCACAATGGACATATTCATCTTTTAAAACATAGTCTTTCAAGAGTAATTGCAATCCATTCCTATCTTTGCACTGCGATCGATCAGTCAGCCACATGTTAGTCTTTGTCAGCCATCACTGCCTCTTGAATAAGTACAGACACTTTGGCAACATCCAATAGGTACCGCCTTCACTCTGCGTTCGCCGTTACCTTACGGTTGTGTTCTTTTTGCCCTTCACCCACGTTAATGTTTGGCAGATTTATTTATTTATTTATTTATGCATTGTGTTATTTTCTCATATAAAAAGTCTCAACAACACAAACACAGGCAATGTAAATGAAAACATTAAGTTTGTAATGCTGAATTTTCCTTCCAATGCGGCATCTTTCCTCCTCTGTTTACCAGAAACAAGGGAGTTGGATGGCATTATCCTGGTCAAGGAAACAAGTCACAGATTGGTTAACGTTGTTGTTTGTTTGTCATGTTAGTTATGTGTTCAGTTCATATTCGACTGGCTGCCAGACCCATTTTTCACATCAGTCTCATCTTGGACAGTACATCTTAGTGCTATCTCCATAGTCTTGTGTGCTTGAATTAAGTCAGAAGGAAGTTTTTCTTTTTCTCATATTCACTTTTTCAGTGCACTGTCTTATAGGAAAAATGACTAAATGATGTTTTTGTTTTGTTCATCTTTGTTATTATACTGTACACATGATGATTTCCTGATTCGTCTATTTGATAAAAGTTTGAACTGGTCTGGCAAAGACCGAAGCATTGAGGATCACACATAATACTCCTTGTCCTTGTTCTTCTTGTTCTTGCTTGAGGTCTTTGCGGTGTTGACTGGTTTCTCTTTGACAATGGTACCATTGGACTGCGCCGAGTTGCTGATGTAGTTGCGACTCTCATCTACGTGGTAGGAGCCCTCGTCTCTATTCCGGTATTTGTACATGGCATAAAGGAGGATGAGGATGCAGAGGGCCGCTGCTGCTACAATGCCAACCACCATCCCCGTAGTGCTGCTGGACTCACGGAAGACCTCCGAAGTGCCTGGGTAGCCCTTTGGTCCAGCACCCGTGGGATTGGCTGCAAGGGCGACAGAGATATGATTATTACAGATATACTAGAATCCAAATCAGTAAGTGTCCACCGAAGACATAAAACAAAAAAATGAAACTACAACGTTTCATCAACACCAGAATTATGGTAGTGAATTAATACATTTCTCCGAGGTGCATGTGTGGATCAATATCACTGTCGCATGTTGAAAGATAGTGCGGACATAATTCCTCAAGGTTACTGGAGCTAATAGTGGATTTGTTGGCTGACAGCAATGTCTCCATAACCTAATAGGAAAACATGCTGTTATACAGTAGAGCGACTGGGCTAACCCATAAGGGGCTATTAGCAACAAACAATGTTCCATCATTAATGATGTTAAATCAAACGGCACACAATGCTAAGGATGAGAGGGCCCTAGTCAAAAAGTCCTTTCTTTCCAGTCCAGAAGAATCCAATAGGACTGCGGTCTGATTCTTAATCAACTCAACAAACCCATTGGATTGCCTAAAAGGTCTTTAAAAATCTTATTGAAATGTCAAATAGCACTCTAAAAGTTAAATGAGACCTAAAGTGGATTTTCTTATAAAACGTATAACTTTACAAGATTATATGAGATATGATATGAGAGATGAAAAATCCCAAAATCAATTAGGACTTTGAAAAAATAACAATTAAATGACTCAGTCCTGTAGAAATCTGATGAGAACATATTAGTTCTATAAAAGTTCATGAATGAGGTATAGATTGAGAGGGACATGCAGTTGTAACGGTCTAGTAGAAGAAGAATGTGTCCATGTTAACACGCTCTGTGAGGGGATTGCATGCAGCAGCACCTCCACCGACATGCTCAAAGATCATGACATGTTTGGTGGCACGTTCATGAATGAACAACATTTATAACATTCACTATTCATTCATGCAGCACGGTTGTGTCACGTAGTTGTTGAAAATCAGGCTCTTAGAAAACAATTCTTCAATGTGCGTGCAGATTGACTCAGCAGATTTTTGCCAAAGGCTGTTCCCTCTACTGTTTTGAAATAGTGCCATTCAATAGAACATATTATAAAAGCATGTCAGCCCCCTGATGCTATTCAGTCCTCCTGGCGCATACCACAGTAAAATTTGCAGCAGTCATCATTTCTGGTTATGCCTTCTTTGTTGCATTTGTGAAACCCAAACACTCAACCCCAACATTTGGAAACGAAAGCACTCTGGTTCCACTGGAGCATGGAAAAAAAAATATGTGAGGGAGCAACAGCTTGGATCAGAGGGTAGATATGTTGAAGGGATGCTCTGGTTTGGTTATACACTACACAGATATGTTGAGGTGTACGTCTGAATTGTTTCCACTGTGTTGAGCAGACAATTATCTTAGTACAATTTAGGAAACTTTGTAGATATTTGATTGTGTTGCTGCACCTCGTCCTTGTCCTGAGGGCCCTGAGAGGGTGACACTGATATAGATAAAGAAAAAAGACATTTTGCCATTTCTGAAGTGCCTCTTAAATATCCTTAATGCTTCCTATCTTCATTTTAGGACAGTTTAACTGCTGTGAGTGTGAGCAGACATGGTACTTATAAATCCTGTTCTCAAGGTAAAGAAAGGTTCCTTCCTGATCTATAATGAAGTTAATACTAACATGCCTTGGCTATTTCTGTGGCAATGTAATTTCTCAATGTCAATTGTGCACAAAAAATAAGGCGACACAGTTCTACATCATTCATCAGTGAAGGTATGCCAATTTCTTTGACGCAGTGACAGCTAGGCAAACAATAACTATCAATCGTATCAATATAAGAGCGCTGATGTAATTGTCAAATATCATTTGGATTCAATGAGAAAAAACAACAGATTAGCAGGAGATTCACATTCCCTTCACAGTTTATTTCACATGTATTAAGTCTCCCTATAATGAACTAAATGTTTGATGATACAGAATTAATATCAATAATAATAACACTTTTGGGAGCCATTTCCACCAGCGAATGGGAACGTGGCTGCACATCAGCAAGCCCACTTCATGTTCAGAGTGCTGTCCAAATTATAATACCACTCCTATCAACTCTGAAAGCCCTCTTCACTGTACTCGCTCTTGTCCCTCACTCAATGATGATGAGATGAGATGATGAGATGAGAAGTACTTCATGATTTCATCCATTTCCCTTCTTGAGTGACTGGTTAGTGTAAGAGCAACTAATATCCAAAAGGGCGAAAGGTATTTATGTTGCCTACCAAAAGATGGGATGCTGCCTTCCATTGACCTAAGTCACATGTTTTTCACCCTGGTTAGGCTGATCACCAGCCCAGGTATGCTTCCAATGCCAGTAGACATTCAAGGACAAGCAGAGTGTACCACGAGGGGATTGAGTGTGACTGAGCGTTGCAACAGATTAGCTCTGCTTGTGACAAGCCCACTTATCCTTGCAGACAGGTGTGAAGAAAGATCTCGCCTTGTGGGCAAAAGCCACTGGTTGACAGGGCTCTTCCCCAGCAAGCCATTGTGCGGCCATTTACAGTGAGGTACTTTCAAATTTGCTATCTGTTCTTTGTTTGGGGTCAAAAAGTTGAAAGAGTAGATAACATGGTTGGTTGATGAGGAGAGAGCGCTTACGGAGGCAGTCAAGGTTGTATACGAGACCTCGCCTATCTGCTGCAATGAGGTGACAGAGTTGAAGGCGCCGCGAAGGCAGGAGGCCTCAGTCTGCCACTTCAGGAATGAGTCACATTTTAACAGTATCCTGGCGTGTTGTGTTGCCGAAATGATATAACAACACCTCCAGTGTTGGACTTTGCTACTTCCCCCTCAGGATTTGTTGATTGGCACCCCGCAGATTATATCCCGACCATTTTTCAACAGATCACAGATTTTCTTTGTGATATTTGGTGACACAAACTTACACAAGATATGTTATCCATGCATTACAATTCACATGTAATACACGGATCCATACACACACGGCAAGAATTAAGCCAAAATGATTCAGCAATGAAAATCATAATAATCTTTGCCGGGCAAATTCAAATTCAATTTCTTAACAAAGAGAGCTGGATAATGACCACTACTTAGGAGATTAATGCTGTCTTTAGCATGGTGCTGACACAGTTATGTTGTGTCCAAAGAGATTAACCTTCATTATAGCTCATTAGCTTGCATTTAGTGCCTGCAGTGTCTATCAACACAGCCACCTGATGGCAACCAGGGATCTCTCCTCGTCTGCTAGATTAACTGATACAGCTGATGTGGCGTCTCGATGATTACCCACGTGATCGGCTGTGCAGCCTGGACCGTGCCTTCACGAACGTCTCATAAGACCTCGGTCAGAATGCATCTGCCTGTCTGTTCATTTGCACTCCATCACCTCAGAATGAAAGCACATAAACTGGGAAAGAAATAGCGCCTGAAACAAGTGTTTAAAATGATGGCTGCTCTTATACACTCTACTCGAGCGTACCCAAGGGTAAAATTAGACATGGGGAAAATGACCTTAAAGTGGCGTCTAGCTTCATGGCAGCATGGCGGGGATGCACTCGTGAGGCGATAGAGGTAAACTCAGGGGGGTTCACTTTTGAAGGATTGGAGTCATGTAAAAGCTGCCAGAATAACTTTTTTCCTCTCCATCTCATCACGGAGCGAGACTTGTATTACTGTATCGCGTCCAGACCACCATAAAGTCCTTGCTGTTTTCTTCACAAGGACCATGGTTAATGTTTCAGTTATTGAGTCACATATCGTTTCCTTTCGCCGAGCGTAGCTGAGATTTCAGTGGGAGAGAGAGAGCCCAGGAATACCAGAAACAAAGAAGCATGGATGATCTCATATCCCTCTCATCTATAAATGTTTGTGAGGAAAATGAAATGGCCTGGCCAAGAATTGTATTGTCTATAAAAACAGGCGCTGAAGAATGCAATGCTCGTGATATGAGGCTCTGAACGAGGTCTGGCTTCAATGCTTGGTTAGTGGGGAGTTTAGTGGATGGCCTCTTTTCTCTTGTTAATTCTACCTGGATTTTCCACTATGGATACACAGGCTCAGTTTTCAGAGATATTAGCACTGGTGCAGTGGGAGTACTCATTTAAATGACTTTGAAATGCCTGATGTGATTTCCCCCTCTTTCGCCGACTTCTTCTCACCACATGCTCTCAAGGAGAGGAATGGGATCAGAGATTCCACCCTGTCAAGTGGGATTTGAATAAATGGTCCTCTTTAAAGACTATTTTTCCTCATTTGTCTCCAGTGAAAAGGTTCATTTGTTTGGTAATTTGCAACGGGGTGAACAGGTTGAAGGGGCCATGGATGGAGGAAAACATGGGAGAGTGGATCAGGAGGTTTATTTCAGGTGAGCATGAGGCTCGTTGTGAGGTAATGGAGCAAAAATGATGCTGGGCTACTTAGGATATGCTGTATGGACAGAGTGTGGCCTGACCTTCCATTAATGGGTGGTGGTTAATAGGTAGAAAGAGATGCATAGAGCACACATGGGTTACACATTTTCATAGATATTCATCAATGCATCGTGGCTGACTGAACACCGAGTTTAGGTATCAGCCAGCGAATGATCAAATTAAGTGAATTCAGTGATGTTTAGCAAGAGGATAATGAAGTGGTTGGAGATTGTGTGTGAACTCGGTCACACTGCAACCTGCAGCAGTGGATAAGCATGTGCATCGTGCATCTTTGAGGGCTTAGGGAGGTATGGCTGTGGGATGCCTTCAGAGAGAGAGACCCAGGCTTAGTTGGCATGCTCACTGACACATTGCTGTTATTCAGCCAGATTAGTGTTACACCATCTTCTTACTTCACATATCCAGCCATAATCGCCAGCTGTCAGAGCCGTCATATAGTTGGGGATCAGTCTGTAGACAGGTCACTATATGAACTGAGCTAGCAGGGCCAAAACACTTATTAAATCCCTCTTTAATTATCTGAGTGTCCTCAAGAAGTGATGCAACCCATCCGGTACTTCTGACATGCTGGCATAAGTACGCCTGATGACAGCATGCATGTGTGAGTCCAAAGTGGCTCTGCGGATGCTGATGGTGGAAGATGAACAGTTTGTGAGCTGAGTGCTCACAAACTGTTGCCTAGATTACAGTGAAGTTAGCTGAATAGCTTTCTATTGCAAGGAGCTTGTTTATCAGCAAGCAGAATGGAAACACTCACACGTGGTGTCTTGTCAAAGAATGGGTGGTGTTTACACTAAAATGTTCTGTGAATGTGTGTGTGTGTGAAGGCACACTCTTTGTTTCATTGTTATCACAATGTCTCTACTCGTAATGTCCACACAATTTATATTTGGAAAATCAAAGTAGAGTCTGTATCATAAGAACATATGTCCTGATGGTTTTATGCACATGGACCTGGGATGAGGCCTGGCATCGGGCTTTGAGCATATCTAGAAATTGTTTTCCAGTGACCAAACAGAAGTGTTTTACTGGAGACAATTCAATTCTCTATTCTAAGGTCATTATTCTATTACTCTGGCTCAGGAAATGAAGTGTATGGATCACAGGTCTTTCGTACCGTGGCTGGATGGAGACGACAATATGGGAAATTCGGCAAGTGTTTACTTTACTCCAGAAAGTAATTCTACTGACTGGTAAACTGGGAATTTGTTGCTAATGTCTCCAAATCCTGAATTTTCCAAATGACTTCTACTATTGCTACAACTGACCTTTTGGCTAGACTTCCTTTCTCTTCTTGGGTAGCAAAATCTGTCATGCCCTACATAGACTAATAAACAGACACATCTTGTTAGCATCAAAGTCAGCATACCAAAAGATTAGTGGTAGAAAAATAAAAATAATTGAAAATATAAATATGGTGGGATCAGTTTACAGAAAGGCTGACAGTAGCGCAGGCCTGAGTGTGAAATCCTGTTTTCTCTCAGAAGACACTTTAAAGCAGGGTGTCCAAGGAAGCCTTGTGTGGCTTAATCCTCACAGAGAGAGTGCAGAAAAACAAAATGGCAGAATTCCATAAGATTGTCTGTATAAATTGGTATATTACGCAATAATATTAGCAATCATTTTGTGCAAAAGGGCACGAATGATGTTTGAAGGTCATCAGAGTCATTCAGTATGTGTTGTATTTGTTAAACCATCTCTGCCAGCCCTATAGAGCAGTAGTCTATTGGCATGCAAGGTGCACTGTATTCAGCAGAGGAACCAATGGACACACACAGATTACCAGCTGGGTATGATTGAATAACCTATTAAATGTGGGCAGTGACCTCTTAAGCCAGCACAGCAGTCTTAATGTTTCATTAATCTCACAGCTACTTTTAAAACAATAATTTACTCAAATTTTTGCCTCCTTGCTGGGCACATTCCTGCCATTGCCATCGGGCTCAAGAAGAGAACGCCATTTGCCTTTTGATTTATTGGGTCGCTCTGTTTTGTTTCTCCGTTCATAAATTAAATCTATTAGAACAAATGTCAAACACTTTGGTAGCTACTAATGTCACTGCAAAATGCTTGAGGATAGAGAAAGAAGACAGAAGAGGAAGCGGAGGAAAACTGGAGATGATTAACCTTAACTTGCCTGTGGGCAATCTAAAGGGCTGCTGGAGATGAGAATAAAGGCGGGAAGAGATTACTTGTGAAATGTAGTGGGGTGAGTATAATAAAACTATTACTGGGGCCTCTGGTGTTTACTTTTCTCTGATAACGGGCCCATTTCACTGACACAATGTAGATTTCACATGACTCCATAATGAATGACGGAAAAGGTGAACATGTAAACATAAATAAGATAAACACCCTTCCAGTGCTTCCAACGCTATGATAACAGATATCGTTCAAGTGATGTGCTCTCTGTGCTCAGAAAGAGGATGACAGGCTGAGATCAGAGAACTGCAAGTTCAAAGGAAGGACATGACGTATTCTGAGACAAAGAGCAGGTTACGCTTTTTGCATTTATCAGATGCACAGCGAGTATTGATCTCTAGTAACAATTTAGAGGGTATTAATTTGGCCTGGCACCCTGGGCATTCTTCAGAACAAAAAAGTGACAAATTAACTATGAAAATCAATTAGAAAAATAAAAATAATTGAGCATTTGCAATTCTGTGCTATTCATTCTCACTAGAAATGTCCTGGAAAATGTTGAAAACTGTATCAACATGTAAATAAAAAAAAATAAAAAATCTTCCTCATCCAGAGTGACAATAAAATAAGCTTCGTATTCTATCCAAATCCCAGATCTCTAACATTACAAGCAGCCCATTTGCTTGGAGCCGAGGGTAAGAGGCACGGTGCCCTGATAATATTCCTGTGACCCTACAATGATCCCGTCACAGAAAAGGAAATAGTGCTAGAAAAAGACAAGTAAGAACTAAGGAGAGTGTTTTTTTTTAACTTAAATGTAAGAGCATATTACAGCGAGGCGTGAGGAATGGGAGAGGAGATTAGATTCGGCCACCAGCAGAACTTGAATAAATTTGCTAAATATACTAGCTGTAAAGTATGGATGCTGAGAGGAGCAGTTGTTGAGGATAAAAGGCAGTTGAGGGACCTTGGATACAGGTCACTGTGAACCTGTTCTATTAACGTAACTCATGATCACTAGGTTAGTACTTCAAAACAGCACCAGCCACCATCGCAGCAGATTCTTCAACAAGGCTATTTCTCTACTACCCTAATTGTATTTTCTCCAGGTGATGAACCAATCCCTCACCCCTGCCCTTTAAATGAATCTTCATATTGTGGAAAATGCTGACACATGGACTCTCTAAGGCTGAATGTCAATATTTGTTCTTATTTAACACTAGAATGGTCTTATGTCATCTTACACAATACAATAATACCTTAATAATAATAATACCTAACCATAACCAGAGTTGTTGTCCCAGAGACCACTATTCATGACATGGAAGATTGAATATAGTGCCTTTAAATTTAGTTTTAGAACAATAAAATCATCAGGACACCTGTACACTGTACCATTATGTATGAGTGTATTACAGCTAAATATTGGAATAACAGTGAACCTATGTGGTTGGATTCATTAGTCCTTCATGAGACCCTGAACAATGTTAAGAAAACCATGGTGTTCCAGTTAATAAATGACTTGGGAGAGTCTCAAGAACAGTAATAATGAAGTAAAAATGTCCACACATAATCTGAGCCTGCAAAACACATACATAGACATAGCCTGCTGATATTACACCATAATAATGTGTAGTATCTGTCTTGAAGCATTGTGATACATTGTGACCCAATGTATTGCCTGTGACGTTCCTCGAGGCCACAGTAATCACGACAGAGCATATTATTTATGTTGCATGCACGCCGGTACTTCAGTCTTAGTGGGACTGTGGAAATATTGCGATTAATGTCTGAGTTTTCAACACAACACAGATCAAAGACGTTCAGTCGCTGAGGGTTGCACCTGTCCTCTAATCTCAGCAAGAAATCATGTCAAAAACCCTACAAGGAAAACCCCAACATTTCTGGGAAGTTGCGACCTGGGAAAACCACAAAAAAAAACATGATAGCACTTTGATTAACAGCAAGGAAATGATCACATGGAGACATCCCATAGTGAGGGGGCTACTGACAAACTCTATACAGTAAATGGAGAGGGGTGAAATTGCATGGAAATACCTGTCGCATTTCTTTTTGCTACAGTCAGGAACATTGTTGCATTCATGTGTGCATGTAAATGTTAGTCACTGTGACATGCAGCTGACTACATGCAGACTCCCCAACCCAGCCTCCTCTTTCAGATCAGATGTGTTACAGCATCATGGGCCTGTGTATCCCTCTGTGGTTTCCTGAACCAGGGGGAGGATTCAATTTGCTGCAGTATGATCTAATCTGAGTCCTGCTGGATGATAAGCTCTGCTGGTGCCTCTGGCTTGCCACGGTTTCCGGAGGTAAGGGAAATAAAGCATAGCAATAAGTAAGTCGCCTCGATCGATGTCACTCGATGGCTGATAGGCCCGGCCGTGGGACGAGAATCCAGTGATCTACAGCATGATCTAGAGCTGACCTTGGGCCAGAGATGGCTAACATAATACTCTGTTTCAAAGTTTACCTCTCGGGATCACTTTGTTATCCACCTATGCACTCCTACTGTATGCATGTACTGTACAGCCTGAGCTCTTGGTTGAAAGTTGGGCTAAATTAACTTTCACAGTGAGAACTATCAATATTGGGATTGTCGGCATTTGGCCTTCACTCTTCAGCCCACAGAATGAACTGATTCTTCACTTATTAAGTTAAAAAATGATTATTATTGGCGTCATAGAAAGAAGTTGGTCCAACAGTAACATGAGGAAGTAGTCCTCTATCAATGACAGTGGATCCAGTTCTTTATGCGTGGCAACGCTGTCGGAGGGACAGTGCTTGGCAGAGCGTGTGAATCGCTCTGAATGTAGATATTAATCAGGATACGGTGTTAGACAGCTGCCACCCTGGGAGCCCACAGCTCTGGTGTCAAATCCCCTTCAATGATCACAGAAGGAGAGGGATACTCTGCTCAGGGAGTGTGCGTCTCTGAGCATCACACAGTTTGCTACTGATGTTTTGGCAGATGCCCTTGTCAGAGACTACGGTAATGCAAACTGCTTAGGGTGATTCGGTACGCAGACCAGTCTCCTGTGTATGCTATTTGAGAGAGGAGGCAGATGTACATTGGAACTACCTATTGTGAAGGTGCCCAATGGGGATATCACTGTAATGTGTAATGTAAGAGCCAAGAGGTTTAGGTAGAGAGTAACTGTGTTAAAACCCAGTCTTGCTAGTAGCGGGCCAGAGGAACAGGAAGGTTGGTAGTCTATGCTGTGGGGCAGACATTAATTTAGCAGAGGCTTTATTACCACATACTGATCGATAGCACATACAGATGGAGTAGGGGGCCTTGAGTCTGGAGTTAATTGTTCTCCTTGTTTTCCATCCCTGCAGAATGCATTTGAAAATCGTTAATAGGCAAGCACCAGGATTATACTTAATTGCCTTCCAAGTGTAGCAAGGTAAGAAATTAGAAGTTTGGCTGTATTGCCGGGAACCAGCATACTTGAGAGTTGCAATCCCAATTTGTCAGAACAATGTTCATATAAACGGTCATAACGGTCACATATTAACACCAACCCGACTTTATTTGTTGGGGCTATTGTAAATTGACCACAGTTCTGGAACATACAATTAAAACTACGGACAAGAAGAGTGTTTGCGTATTTGTATTATGGAGAGAGATGTATGATATGTGGAACAATCACAGGCGCCTAGAGATGTCATGTGGAATCAGCTGTCATAAACAATGGCGTATGGGAAACAACAGGACAAACTCCCACTGCTTGCTGTAGAATTTAATTAACCACAGCGGGGACCCTCCGTGCACTCAAAGCAGAGTGTTAAAAAAATTAGCCTTCAAACACTCCTCTCTGGGTTTATGCTTCTTGATATCACTTATTGGAGTCATGTGGGGTCTGATAATTACAACTGTGTAGCCTTCTCTTCCTGACTACTCCCCTGTTTGTGTATTAACACGTGATGAGCTGATTAGGACAAATAGGCACACAATAGAAACACAAACAGTAAGGACCAATTAGACAAAATACAGCTACTTTGACATATAACACATCTAAATCAGATTGGGGTTTTAGTTGCACAAACATTTCTCAGAGGCAGAAATGATTTTACTGAATGAGCTAAATGGGTGGAGCCAAATAACCACTGTTTTTTATTAAGGTTAGACTGAAAAGTAAGGTTAGACTGAAAAAGGAAAGGGGAACGAGAGGGGCAGCTATTATGAAGACAAGTGCTCTTGTTACTAAATGAAAATGTAAACTAGCTATATTAAATGATCTACCTTCCCAGTTCAAACTAACCATATTAGTCTTTAGCTATCTAGATAACCTGCTAGCCTTCCAAGATCATGAATGCCATGGTTATGAATGCATTGCGATTTACAGTTTTATTTATATTTTAGCTAGCAGTTAGCTAACTTGCCCTCCAAATAGCTGTGATTCTTTGGCTCCACCCATTGAGGTTTAACTCAACCAATGAGATTGTTTCTGCCTCCAGAGCTGCTCTGACTCTGACAAATGTTTGCATCACTAAAACTCCAATCTGCACATCTGAATGCTTTGTGTTCGCCTGTAGTGTCCGATGCTTTGGTGGGGGTGGACTGTGACAAACAGAGAGACACTGAAACACCCAGAGAGAAGTAGAATAAAAAGAGATGACTAACCTAACCCACCTGAGCTTGGCTCACAGGGATCAATGTCCTCGTCATCGCTTGGACACTCAGCCGATGCCACCAGCAGGTCATCTGTCGTCTGAGAAGAGAGAGACATACAGTAGAGAGGTGAGGGCATGAAACATTTTAACTGCATCAGTGGGGTAAGATATTGTCCCCACTCTAAACTATACCAATAATGGTGTATCCAGAGGGTTAGATTAAGGAGAGAGGTGCAGATGAGAAGTGAATCCAGACAGCCACACTGTTTAGCCGCTGGATTTATCTGTCAACACAGTCACGCAGCCTGCCGTTGGTAGCAGCTGCCGCACTGCTTTCCAGGCAACACTATCCTTACAAAAATGAGATTTGATTATTGAGGAACAGTTGAGGCTAAAGTTCACAGCACAATTGTCAACTCACATGCTCATTCTGTGCTTACATGCCCTCTAAGGGATTAAGAGCCGTCACAAAACACCTCTGACATTTAGAGGACAAAGAGCCGTGAAAGATTTAAAATAAAGATTGGAAAACAAAGGGCAAAGTAGCAGAGGTTAAAATCAATATTATTGTCTCAGTTCTTTCAGTTTGATCCAGTTCCTCTTTTGCAAAGTAAGAATCTAAAATAAACCACGCTACAGTAGATGTAGAGGTGCATTATTATTCTGCTGCCACATCTACTCTAATACCAAATCCATTCTAGACCGTTTTCCATGCACTTCCTCACCTGCCACACACAATACCTTGTACCCTCTTGGAAAATGGGAAAGGGCAAACAAAGGACCAGAAAAAAGTACGGTGTAAAACATTATACTGCAGTGTTCTTTTATAGTCTTGCTTCAGGCCATTTGATCAGCTCTGCGTTAAAGGTCATTTCATTTAAGCATGGCAGCCTCTTCAGGGCTGGGGTGGCTTTTCTGCTATGGAGCGCTGCTAAGCAGAATAACCTGCTGCTGTACATTTAGCCTTGCACTGCTGCTTATCCTTCTTCTACTAACTGTTTTTATGTGCACAAACACATACCTCACAGTGTTTAAAGCACATTAAATGTTCATACACTGCTTAGAAATTTCAAATCACTATGGGACATGCATATTCTTGACAAAAGAAGAAAAAAAAAGATGGAGGAATAAGAAAACATCTCCAAAAACTGAAGATGATCTTAGGGTTTTATTCAATTTATGCCATTATTTCATTGATGCTGACCCTGCATCCAAACACATCTGCAAGTTAGATTAGTATTGATTCATCTTGAGGAAATTAAAGGTGATGTCATATTGTTTAACATCCATTTGCCTGCATGTAATGTGATTTTATTGTCACTGTAACAACATTTCCACATTCTGAACATGAACCCACATCATCTTTATATAATAGACCTGGAGATAATAGATCAACCCCATTAAGGGAGTTGTGGTAGAGGGCTGTTTTTGGTGCATCTGTGCTGGGTGAGGCCTGGGGAAGCCATCCAAATGTAAATTTAATTTGCTGTGCATGAGGCTGATATACAGTGTCGGCCATCCAGATGGCAAAACCACCGGATCCTGGAGTGCCACATCCATCACTTCAGCCATGTGATTTGTTTTTCCTGGCGGGAGATCCAGACACTGTGCACCGACTGGCAGAGGTACGGGAATC
This sequence comes from Hoplostethus mediterraneus, assembly GCA_034670385.1. Taxonomy (NCBI): domain Eukaryota; kingdom Metazoa; phylum Chordata; class Actinopteri; order Trachichthyiformes; family Trachichthyidae; genus Hoplostethus; species Hoplostethus mediterraneus. The sequence continues at coordinate 1,821,623 of JAXDDW010000086.1, read as the reverse complement.
AAGGAATCAATACTTCCCCCTCTCTCTCTCTTCTCCCCTCTTTCTACTCGCCTTTTCTTGCTCCCTCTTTTTCTCTCTCCTCCCTCTCTACCTCTCACATCCCTCTTTTCTTTTCTCTCCTTTCAACCCTGCCCTGATTTATTTGCAAGCAGAGAGGAGGAAGCAATGTGATGTGGGTGTACTAGATGTAGGTTAACTCCCCAAAGAATAACCTGAGTGGAGGTGTACACCCATTCGTATTTATAAGTCTCTCTGTCTCCTCATTTAGGTCAGAAAGCGATGAGGCCTAAAACTCCATCACCACAGTGACACCCAATATTGAACATGGATGGTTGTGAATCTCTTTGAAAAGGAATATTTGCTTTCAAAATCACAGATCTGGACTTAAAATCGAGACCAGTCAGTTAATTCACTGCGTTGATGACAGCTGCACGTGAGATTTCACTGTAATTTCAAGCTGCAGATGATTTGTTTACGTTTGTAAACACTGGAGAAAATATGAACATGTATGAGTTACAGGGATCTAAATGTTGTAAAGAAATGATCTTCGGCAGGTCTGATCCTTCGATAATCTATGGGGATACAACAATAATTAATATCTCACCATAGAATCCAGGATTACAGCTCAACCCAATACCATGAGCTAAAATAATAATTTCATGCCCATTTCACCTTCCGTGGTCAAAGACAATGTATGTAACTATAGCTCAGTTGTGCCCCGGTAAACCACATCTAAATCCAATCCTTCTTTGATCTATCTTATCAAAATATTAACCCTACGCTACACTTTAAAATGAATCTTCTATGTGGAGTGGAGGTAAGCCTCTGAATCAACAATAAAATGAATGCACGTTATTGGGCATAGGTCTTCAAACCAGGATTAGTGTGTAGGTCAACATTTTGATGTGGTCATGACCTGGTTGAAATCCAATAACATTACCAATTCATGGTGTCCTTCTTCAACGCTTGGCTTCTTTTTCAACCGTGACAATTCAATGTGAGGGGCTTACCGTGAAATATAACCACTGGGATGAAAACTGTGATAGGTAGCTGCCAGAAAAGGACACTGAAACGCTATAATCCTTTGTAAAGGAGGTATCCTAAATAGCATAGGGTATGCATGTGATCATTCTGACATTGGTGTGATTTTGAGTTTCCCAGAAAAATGTAGCTAGGAGCGTTCATTAGCTCAACGCAGGTCGGTTTACTGATGCAAAAAACATCATGTCATCGGCAAACATACTCTAATAGGTACGCATAGAAGCAAGTTGTACCTGTAGTTCATTTATTGGAGGTATTTCTAAAATGCTGAAAGCAAAGGCTCTGGGCTTGCAAAGCATCATTAATCTAGTGCTATGTCCTAAAGTGCTGAAGCCATGGTGAACCTACAGCACACCTCATTTATCTGACTCTGCTGCAGAGCAGGCAAGAACATGGTCCTACGAGATGTACTGAGAAAATCTCAACAGCATGATAAGCAGTGTTAAAAAAAACTGGCAAGGTATAAGGGAGTAAATCATTAGTCACAAAGTCGAAAAAGCAGATAGAGAGACAGCTGATTTTACTCTTATTTCTTTTTATGTTGACACATACATCAAAATACTTAAGATGTCAGAGGAGTGAGGTACTGTAAAATGTGCACGCAGGACGAATTGAAAAGAAAAATCTTGAGAATAAATGGCTAAAAGGGTGAATACAGGTATGTGAAGTGAAGATATTGACTGACCTTGGCCCAGACACTGATTGAACTATCAAGGGTGATGTGGACCAGGAAATTCCAACCTGACTCAGCCGAAGGCGCCCCAGCGTTTTCTTTAGCACTGTCATTCTGGTTTTCGATCTCTGAGGATTGATACTGCTCCTCCTTAATTAGACTTCCAGGCAAACCCATGGTCTGCGTGTGCTCTTTACAGCCTTGCTAAGTCAGCAGTGCCATTCTGCTGGACACCAGGTTATCTACAACCCTACAAACAGTTATCTCTACCCCACTGCTGCTCTGCTCCCCAGTGCCTAATGCCACTCTTGTAATAACCATTTTGTGGACAATGTGGAGCAAGTGCCTTTACTGTAATGCAGCACAGTTCCATCCTGAACACGTTTTTTCCCTCTTAATCGTGGCCTGACAGAGGGAAGGGGAGGGGAGGACTGCTCTTTGGGGAGGATGCTGTGTGCTGCTGCCCAGATGCTCAAGAGCAAGAGACACCTTCTCTGATAACCTGTCGGCATGTCTCTGCGGAGAGCCATGGGTTTTCACTTTGTTTTCTCTCTGGTCTAATTTGATGAATGCTCTCTGGCACACAACATGTCTCTTTGGAGACGAGCTGAAAGTCAGGAGGACACTAAAGGCATCTGAAGGGTTTATCCAAAGCATGCCTTTGCTGTCCTGGTAATGTATTCCACTGAGAATGCTGGCTGTTAGCTTTTGCCTTTCTGTTTTTCTGCTCTTCTGCTAAAAAGCCCTGTTTTTCTTGTTTTGCAAAGCAGTGTTTTGGTATATTGCTGATCAATAATGACGATAAAAATTGATGTTTTTTTATGAAATGTCCAGAATCTGTTCCTCACTAAGATATGGTGTCAAGCCCAATACTTTTTCACAATACCAAAAGGGATGAATGATATAAAAAAGGGCCAGTTAAGTCTGTCTCGATGGATCAATCAAACAAACAGCAAAGGGCTTATCTGTATCATCATACCACATAAAAATCCTTGGTGTTGTTGTTTTTCCCCAAGCTCTTTCTCTCTGGTTTACAGAGACTTACAGAGACCTGATCTTTTTCTGTCTACTCCTCACCCTCCACTCGCAGGACCCATGTGCTCATACTGCAAACAATCTATTAATGGTACAGATTAACTATTTCTCTATGGATTCGGGAGTCCACCCACTGGAAGATGAAAGGATCAGACCTTATTTATACTTTTTTGAGAGCCTTATGAGGGTCTTTGCTGCACAGGTTTGACGTACTTGTTCAGCTTGTTACTATTGTTATCCAAGGCAAAGCTTTAGAAGGAGCAAATCATTGATATCAGAAATGGACTACTTGTTATAGTCATGCGCAACTGAAACAGAGATTTTAGAAACTTTGAAGAAATTCAATTGAAATCTCAATGGGATTTCAGGATGAAGGACAGACACTAATTCAGCATGAGCATAATATGGCATTGGAGTCCAGTTGCTAAGGGTTTCACAGAAAACTTAACAGTCCCCCGCCGCTATGAAAATACGTAGGGCTTTTCCATAAAATATAGCCTTTAATAGTTTTATTTTACCACGGCATTTAAATTAAATGAAAATATTTTTTTTGTGACATATTTGTGACATACTTTCGAACACAAGATAGTGAAGCTTGAATCAGATTTAGAAATTAAGTCTAAACGTAGGATAAAGGGCATCATATGGGTTGAGGTACATGGTATAGTTTCCAAGTTTCTTTTATTTAATAATCTCACAATAGTTCCAGCAGAATCATGTGAGAAACACACTCTAGTATCCACTAATAGTATGGCTGAAAACTACACTACCAATAATTGGCAGCAACCCTTGAAACCAAAGCTGCAAATGGTCCTAAAAGCAGAGGAATCAGTATTCTATATTTGTGTTTCTGTTCTATTATTGTACCGTGTGCCATTATTTCTCATACTGTCATTGATTTACACTGATAGTGGCCTGCTAGTGTCCATCTCTGACCAGAGTTGCAGCCTGCGCACACTAATTGGGAGGAGTTCATTGTCCTAAACTTCACTCTAGCAGCAACACATCATTAGTGTGCCAGTGAGAGAGAGGGAGGCAGTGGGATGGGCCCTGTTAAGACACAGGCTAAAGCATTCCTTCATAGCCTTGCATTGAGCACAGATTGATTCGGTCTGTACACTGAAGACTTTTCATATGTTAAAAACTACAATTCAGAAGTCTAGAATGGGGAAAACTGTCAGTTCTGTCCATGATTCACTCAATACACACACTCTCCATTCAGCCATGGTAGCTATCACACTGCAGCACTGGCTCTTCTCAGAATGCCTGATGACTTCCAAGTGTCTAACTTAGCACCATGGAACTAGGTCGATGTTGATGAATAATTTAGTCCCAGATGCTCAATAGATTCCAACTGAATAATGAAGGCGTGTGGGCCTCTAAGACTGTGAGTTCAGCTCAGTGTATTGCCTGGCCCTCGCCCACACTCTTCCTACTGCTGGTCTGCCAAGCTGTCAACATCACGGACTCACAGAGATAGAGATTTCAGCGAGCGGGGAAGACAATTGAATGGCATGATCACTATCACAGCTCAGCTGCAGAGCAAACATTTATGGTTGATGCTCTGAGATATTTAATCATTTAATGGAAGCTCAGCTGGGGGGCTTCGTAGTGACACAACAGATTGTCACTGGCCCTCAGACTAGAATGGTGAGAGAATGGGGCACATTGGCTGCAACAATACTCAGCACATGGATCAACAAAGCTTCAAAACAGGCAGGATAACAACAACACAATGAGTCAATAAACAAACCAAGTAAATGCTATAAAGTAATGAAGACCAGACACTTCAATCCATGTTGTTTAAAAAATGTAACATATCAACTGTATGCACATTAAAATGTAAAGACATTGTTTTACTGCAACAAGAGTTAGATGTGAGATGAAAAAGTAAAGTAAACCGCAGGTTCACTCCCGTTACGTCCAATCTTTTTTTTTTGAGAAAAGAATAGATACAAATAGATAGAAAAATAATAATAAAAATAGAAATAGCTTTCTTTAAATATTTCTTTAGAAATTGCAAGTAACATTTCGTTAGCATACAATCTATACTGCAGTAGTAGTAAAATAGTGTCAGCAACAATCCTGAATGTTCCGGTTTGAACCACCTACAGTTCAAAGAACAATAAAACATGAGGTCACATCACAATTTTAACTTTGAAAACAGCTAGCAATTACCCAAAGCCCTCTAAATATGAACAGGCTAATGACTGCATAGCTAGTCTGCATGTTAGACTGCCAGAAGACTCAGAAGAAGCATTTCGTAAAGGCAATTAAATTACAACAATCGGCATTGCACTTTTCTGTCGCAACTGCATGTATAGACCATAACATAAAACAGGCCATGGTGGACAGCTGTTTTCAGTTTCTAAGTTATGAGACACTGTCCCTTTTGGGAGAAAGGCTTTGCTTTATTTAAAACGAAGCAGCTGTTGCTGCCATTGGACCTCAGGCTGAGTATCAGAGTGTCATTAAAAAAAGAATGGTCTAAGGCTCTCCATGTCTTCCCCTGGTACCCACATGTTCCTGTCTTGCCATACATCTTCCTTGAGGCTTAAGTCACTGCACTCCAGACACTCTAACAAGCTGCTAGGAGGCAACTTCACACACCTGGTACAACTACAGTGTACAGTGTGGAAACATACTAGCATGCATGCACACAGAAACACACACCTCTGCACAGTTGAAAATGACATTTGCAATGTACTACATACTGTGTGTCTAATGGCATGAATAATGTGAAAATATGCTTGATTGTTTACAAGGTCATGAATATTTCAATTACATATATAAACAGTCTGGTGGATCCAATCTGTCCAGAAGAATATGTCTGCAAACAAGCCTTTTATTTCATCATTACTGAGGTGTGAAAAAAGGTTGTTTTTAATGAATTTCTCATGTTAAGTAAATAAAGTTAAATAAATAAATACAGTGAAAAATAACAGATTTAGGTTCAGAACCCTTGTACATGTATGCACATAAAATCACATCAGAAGAAAATAAGAAAAAAAACATGCTATATTTCTCTCGATACTCAACAGCTGCTTGCTTGTTACTTTTCTCTGTTCCTTGTTGTTTCACATTCTCAGTTTCTTGATTCATCTGCATTTGTCATCATTTGTTTTTACTCTTGCCTTCCCTTAAAAAAAAACCCTCCAATACAAATCCATTCCATTAGGAGAGGCATGTGAAAAAGAGTTCATAGGTAGTCAATGAGAGGTCAATTGCTTGCTCAGTGTGCAGGGCCAGAAAGGCTGTGGTCCCATATGCAGAGCATATTTTCTACAGATAAAGTAGGAGGCTAAAAGGAAAGGCTCTGTGTGCGTAAGTAATATTAGGGGCAGACAGGGAGATGATGGAGGAGTGTAAAGGTGTACAGTACACATAGATGTGGGTTATGGGTAATTACAGAGCTGCTTCAAAAAGTACAAATGCCTTTGCCCTCGTTAAAAATGCCCGCTCTAGGGGACACAAGCCCGCTGCTGTGTGAGGACTTCTTTTAATGTGGCTGCTTCAAGGCAAGGCTTTGTAGATGTGCCTCCAGTCCCCCTTAGGACCTGTTCAACTCAACGTGTCTTCCTTTTTTTTCAAGCAATCATCCAGAATGGCCTTAATGTACAATCATCACTAAGCACAGTGTTTGATTTGGCTGAGGCACCGAGTTAACCGATAAAGTTGTCTGATTGAGTAGGAGGAGACACTGGGTCCACATAGTCCACATGCCAGTCACCCAACACCCGCGTCACACGCTGACTCATACAGAACCATGTGTGATTGGTGGCAACGTAGTCTTCGCAGTAGTTAGTCACACACACATGGTGTGCCAAGCGTAATGAATGATATATTGTGAGATTTCTCATTAAGAGTAGTACTTTATTAGCAGGAACAAATGTGTAGGCAATGCAGATGAGTGCCTGAAGCCATTTGGCAGTGCAGGTAGAGTTGCTGCCATTACTATACAGCCTTTAGCAGATTACACGAGAGAGCGCTGGATGCCTTCTGTTAGCTACATGCTCACCGCTGCTCTGAAGAATACACTTTTAATAATATATGGAATTCATAAAACACAAATACCCTCCATCTACCTCCTACTACCCCTTCTCTTGTCTCTTTTCATCTCTCTAGTCAATGCATAAACACTATTCCGTCGCAGTATATTACACGGTCTACTTTGTCCCTCCCCCTTATCCTTGCCTTCACACTTCTCAGATAAATGAAATCTGTCTGCATTGAAGCATTTTCCCCTCTGGATGCCCTGATATTTTTGCTATCTGAAATCGAATCTGGAGCTCAGAGCGCGTCTGTAGCTCGCGTTGTAGTAATCTGGCCTGAGAGCAGAGAACTGCCCAAGAGGAATATCATACACTAAGGAGACGCTGGGAAATGAGAAAGGAATAACAATTACTAGAGAAAGGCCTCTGTAATCATGGTGCTCACTATCTAAATGCTAAGAAACACCGGGCATATTGTGGAAGTGGTTTGGTTGAAACCCGAAAAGGATTTTTCATGTCCACATTTTTTCCCCTTTAAATCTAAAAATAGATGACAAATCTAAACGGGTGTGTGTGTTTTTGTGTGTGTGTGTGTGTGTGTGTGTGTGTGCTTTGAGTGAGAGAGAGAGAGAGAGAGAGAGAGAGAGAGAGAGAGAGATTAAGCTTGGCCACAAATCACTGTCTTCCTGACTTTACCTGCGCCTTGACATACAGTCCCAGTCCCTCATCAAGTGACAGCACCAAATTTGTCATCCTAATATAGATGCCATCACAGCTGAGATGAATGTACTCAGGGCTAATTCCCATGTGTAACGTTTGCAAAAACATGACATGAAGAAAGAGGAAGAGCAGCTTTGTCCTACAACAGCAGACCGGGTCATCTGTAGCTCCCACAGAGCATCATCATAATCAGATTGGTGTCCTCTAGGTCTAGGTGAGTCATTCACAAGGGGCTGAGCATGGCCCCTGCAACCTAATCAGAGATGCTCTCATTCAGCAGAAAGAAAACACAAGGCGCCGTAAATGGACCGCGGCTTTGAAGTAGCAGAAAGATTATCTAGATAATCTTAACCACTGGGCACCATTTATTAAGCCTCTCAAGTAAAACTGATGTTTGATCAGCGGTCCGTCGTCTCTGAGCCAGTGTTGCAGGCAACTCTTGACTTTTTTATTATTTATATATGTACTGTGTGTTTTTATCTGAATGATTTCTACCTCGATTTGGACGAAAGCAGACGACTTGGATTTAGATTCAAAGGTCAATCACTTGTTACTGCATGGCTTGAATTGGCCTTGGCTGCGATGATAGCGCGCTAAAAGAATGCTAATAAAATGCTCCATCGTTCTGTAATTACTTAGCTTCATCACTCACTTCTTTTCCAGGGTCAGGCTCTGCCTTACTCTCTTTCTCCTCATAATCCACTTGTCAGACAACCTAGCAAGCCTCATTTGCTGGCATCCTGATTCCTCAGTTTGATTTAACTCCTGGACGACCCCCCCCCCCCCCCCCCCTTTAATTTAAAATATATTTGATAGTCTAAATTGCTAAACTCCCCTCCATCCCTAAAACCATCTAGTGCTTGATCTGTTGTTGGGTCAATTTGTATTGTAAGCATGCTCAAATACAGCACCTCTCTGAAGCCCTTGATACAGCAAATCCACCAGATGAAAATATATGTATACTTATACATGTCAAAGTGTTGCAGTTGTAAAGCTCACTAGTATTCTTAACAGTATTTCCTTACACTATACTGTCATTTGGAATGAATAAATGTCAGTTAAAGTGTATTATAATATTTTCTTTTTCATTATTTTCTACAATGGATGGAATACATGGGAATTTTGTCTTCCTCAGCCTCAATTTTGGAAAAGTTTTGTGAGAACTAAAATCCTAAATTTGACTCATATAGCATTTTTAACATAATATATAAAACAAAAAATAAAACAAACACTATTGAATATGTATTGAAGGGAAATAAAGAAAATCCTAGAGAAAGCGTGTATTCTGAGAGGATGCATCAGCCAGTTTGTTGCTAATAACGTCTACCAGCTTCTGAAAAAATCATTTTAAAAACTGGAAAAATAGAAACACCTAAACGCACATCATAGAACAGTAGACACAAAACTCACATTCATAAAGATAATGTATAACCCAACTGAGGTGAGAGAGATGGACTGTATCACAAATTGTGTCTCACATTTTCTGTCTCAACAGTTGGCCCCAGACCATTTTCTTTCTGTACAAATCATAAACCCAAATGCCTCGAGAGACAACATTATGGTCTATGAAATATGCTGTAAAGCTGTCAGTGGCGATATCTCCTCCACACAAAAACACATTATAGACAACATTCACACTGCGTAGGTTTCATTCTTGTCATCCAAACAAACTTAGTGGGATTGTTGAATGACAATCTGTAGTCTCCTGTACCACTGCCAGAAGTATCATATTGGTGAGTCTGCATCTCTAAAGCAGCAAAATCATCTATGTCTTGTCTTTACAATGACAATAATTATAACATAGTTAACTCACTAAGCAAACCTTTAAAACTAACAAATATAATAAATCCACCAAAGGCCAGTGAGCTGTTTACAACATGAGGACACATGAGGCATCCTGGTGCCTCAGTTGGCTAAGGTGACTACCATGTACCTGTGATTCATATTTGACCTGAGACCTTTGTTGCAAGCCAGTCTCTCTCTACTGTAAACCTTCAAATAATGCAAAAAAAATAAAAAATCATTCATGGTCATGTATGTATTCACCTCTACCAAGGTGGGCTGGCTTGGCTGAGTGAGTCACATAGAGGCTATGTGTCTACAGTGCACAGTGTTGAAGGGCAGTTTCTACAATGGCCCCTGATGAGGCTGCGATGATGGATAGGGTCTGTTGCTGGGATTGAACGCCTTGGGCCTGGGGCCACCGCAGGTCGACAGCGTTACTTCCATTGCCATCTGTCAGCACTGGGTGGGCATGGCCCATGACCAGGCCTAGGGCAGCACACTACTGTGCCACCCAAAACAACACACACCTCACTTCAGGGGCAAGGGTTGGAGGCTGCAGTGGGGTAAGTAGATGAGAGCTGTCCATCTGCATACCCTGCCAGTTCCACCTGCTCATTGCTACTGTTACAAAAGATTATGTATTATCTGTTGTAGCTTTTCCATTTGTTGGACAACTTGAGCCTGGGTAGGTGAAAGGGAATGGAAGACAGTACAGTACAACCCAGAACAATCAATAGTGCACCAGTGTACCGAACCTTAAAGCTTTTGGACTATTGCACTCATTTTCAAACTTTTCTGAGGGATCATTTTGTAGCACCGTGGTCAGTCCAATAGATCTGCATTGCAGGGGGAAATCTTATCCCGAGGATGTTTACTTTGAATAATTAAAGATACCATAACCACATAGGCCACTGGCACTCAGACTGAATACTGCAATGCATTTGTAAGGGAAATGTGCATATGAGGAATTATGCATTAACATTGTTAGACTGTAGATAAGGTAAGACTGAACAAACATGAGTGAACCCTTGTCCATAATCTTTCTCCCTGTTCATCTGTAACATTGTGTGTTCCCACGGGAAAGCAAAATCCAAGAATAGATAGTCATAGTTATACCTTTCATTTCTCCTAGACACAAGTGAGCTCTTTTTAACACTAAGATGAAACTAAAGGCATTTCCACCTATTTCTCCATTTCAACTCAACAGAAACAACCACATGCAAGCTCATGCTGATCAAATATATAGTATAATATAGTAAGAGTTTATTACCATTATATGTCACATGTTGGCAACTTCAAATTTATCTCATCTGATAAAAAAATGATTCTGTTATCTCCTCCTTAAAAATGATAATGATACAATGATACACAATTGAGATCTTCCATATTTCTTAAGAGATAAAGAAAAAACGACTGAGCGAAAGATTTCTCCTCTGGGTTTCCTTAGTAACCTATCAGTTTGCTGTGCATGTATCTGTCTCCTTTTTAATTAGTGAGCACACAGAGGTAGAAATGATTTAAAAAGTATGTCTACTTTTCGTTTTACAATAAGATGTGCCATTAGATGAGTTGAGAACTGTTCCACTTGGTTAGCAATGTGACAAAATTCCTATTAATACAAATATGAAAAGCAGACTAGAGAAAAAAAAAAACATTACAATCAACCCTGCAAATCAGTAATTTCCCATTTAGCTCTGTCCATGCAGGAATATTAATGTCATGAAATTGGTTCTGACAATGTTCCGTGTAGACTCAACAAAATAAACTACCCACTTGAAGCCACCCTTGTTTCTGAGTAAATCCTACGTTTGAGCTACGACATGTCTGTCTAAGGCAAAACTGACGAACCGAGAAAGGTTTGCTAGGTTTGTGTGTGATGTTAAACAAAGGAAAAATAAAGGGCTGGTTTGTTTTAAGGTATAAATTGCAGCGCTCACAGTTGCAGTGTTTGACGATGAAAATGGTCAACACAAGTGTTTCCCCCCCGTGGGCAAGAGGCTCCTTATGCCTCCAGAGCAGAACCTCCACTGATATTTTGATGTAGTATGTTGATTTAGCAACACAAATAGAATATCTGGCAAACAAACACACAGGTGGGGCACTGCAGTGCTCCATGTTGAATTTATATGAAGCCTTCTCAAACCGTGGGTTCATGCACCCTTCCCAGGACTCTCCCTTTTCACCGCTGTGTGGGTCGGCTCATTCAGCATTCCACTTAATAACGTTAGGCCGGGGTGTCCCGGTAGGCTCGGCCAAGGCTCGTTTGAATTTAACCAGGAACCTTTGTCGCATGCATCTCGCTTCCTCTCTCCTGTCTCTCTCGCTGGTGACTATCCAATAAAGCCATAAAAATAATCTAAGAAAAAACCCTGTTACGCCTGACCTGAAATTCAACGGTGAGTGTCTTATATACACGAGCGACGACCACATGATTGATACCAGCACAAACCCAGCAGGGCAAGACCTCCTGATGTCAATTCACAGCTCAACCATAAAATACTGGGGAAAAAAAGAAGTGCAGTAGCCTTACTTTTTTACTGCCAATTATTAGGAATACAGGTCTGCCAAATATGCCGTGCTTTCTTGTTGACTGCTTGCATTTTTCCGTCGCATCACTTGATTAGAAAAGCGCCTTGCTGACTGATTGAGTGCATGCCTGTCAATCAAAACCAACAGTATACCGTTATGAAGTGTGTTGCTTAGTAACTCAGTATAATTTGAATAGAAAAGGAAGGCAGATGATGACCATCTTGCTGTCAGGGAAGACAGAGAGAAGATAAACATAAAATGGTTGCTCCTGTAAAATAATAAACAATAGCAGGTTAGGCAAAGGAAATGGTGGGGGTCACCAATATTTCTGTAATCGTTGCCAGATCATGTGACCATCTCATGACGCAAATTCTGAAACAGCTCCACTTTTCCATAAACTGGATACTACCTTGCATGGTTGTTTGCTTCTAAATGAGCTCATTGCTAACAGGTATGAACTAACGGGTCAGCTCTAACGTCAACCGCCCAATGTGGTGAAAATTAGAAACATCATAGACCTGCATCGGCATGAACCTGCATTTTTGAAATACTGCAAAAGACCAAGTCATTTAAAACCAAGAGACTTCACAGTCCTTACAGGTGACAGCCCTCCTCTTGAACCAGTTCACTCATTCTCTCCCATACTGTGCTTTTCTGTCCTCCCTTTCTCTCGATTTTTAACTCCCCTTTTCAAAGTTTTTATCTCAAATCTTTACCAAGTCTTGTGACATTTTTTCACTTCATCTTCTTCACATCTTTGCTAGTTAGGGGTCTGCGACTGGCCGAGGTTGTCACATATGCCTGAGAGAAAAATATGATAATTTATCCAACGATATGAGGTACTTTTAAGAATTTATATTATCTCCCCCACCAGCACCCACCTGCCATTATTCAGGCATTATATTTTTTTCTGACCCAAATCCGCCCAAATTGCGGGTATACCAATTCGACCCGGGTCAAAATTCGACCCGCGTATCACTAATCAAGACAGTTTAAGATCTTCTGCTTCAAGCTTTGGGAGAAATTTGCTCATGTTCCAATGGTGCCTGAAGATCAGTAGAACATCATATATATTTTTTTGATTTTAGGGTTGATTTCACCTTTACGATTAAAGGGCAAAAAATACCTTTTTGTCCTGATTGTGTCTTTCGAAATTAAATCATAAGTCTGGTTCAAGAACATATCGGGACACACCTATCAGAGAAACAGCTGCCTGAGGAGTGCTTAATACCAAAGACAAGTTTCAGGTCTGAATACTGATCTATGCAGATTTAGTATTAAATCTATGCGATGCAGCTTGTAAAACAATAATCCCTACCAGTATAACGACAATCATAACAATGCCTAAAGGAAGAACCAGACACAGTGAGAAGACCTAGTGTAAAACATATTATAAAAGGATGGAAGCAGCAGACTGAGTAGTAATGTGGCACAGAAATGCAGACAATGCTTCACAAGATTACTGTGACAATGAGTTTATTATAGTATGTTTATAATAGTCAGTAAGGGAGACCTGGATGTACTGATGCACTGCATTGACGGTGTAGCAGTGCAGCATATCAAATCTCCATTTATCCTTGTGAATTACAGGGAGGCCAAGGTTCTGCCCCTCGTCTCAGGGACCACGACAAAGAGAGTCACTACACGCTAATTCAACTGGAACTGAACCATCTGCTGTGAGTGGAAGTGAAATGGCCCACAAAATGTCTATTGGATGTTCCTCACATCCCAGGTAAGGCCATTCATTACACCCACCTCACCTGGGGTTAATTCAGAAATAGTGGGACTAATTGGCTATTTGGTTGCACCTAAGTCGATGAAGTGGTGGGGATTTGTTCTCTCTGGCAACAAACTATGATCCGCATTTCTTGAGTTTCCAAAAACAAAAGGAACGAAGAATTGAAATACCACAGGTCAAAAAGGGCATGAACAAAAGAGGTTGTGTACAGAAATTTATATGAGTTCAAATGTTATTGATTAAAAAATACTTACTATAGAACATTTTTCACTATTGAGGATGAGAAAGAAATGGAGTAATATTGGAATAATTTAGTTATTATTGTTCAGAAAATGGCATGTCTGATTGTTAAACAGCAGGGTAGATGGCAAAGTATGATCAATGTGATTATAGCTATGTTATAGTATGTTATTGTATATATGTATATAGTTTTTATGACCTATTTTTTTGTAATTTTGAAGTACTGAATTAATGTGAAAATACAAACTTTGCCCCAGTAATTACATTTTTTGTGGAGCAAACAAAACAGTTAATAATATATGTGTAAATACAACAAATTCTTCTAAACTCAGTGCTCTATGTACTGTTCCCTTTTCAAAAATCTATCCGCATGACATTAATATGTCCCTTGACCATCTTCAGCTCTGGCATGCAACATTTCTCCTGGGGTATTCTGTCCTTGTGTAATTCAATGGCCCCTACCTGTCTTCTTTTGATGATGTAGCCAATGCCAGCTCTCTGTAGACAGAACTGGTGGTGGATGGCTGCCCCGGCTATGGTCATGTGAGAGATTTATATATGAGTGCTGGCCAGCGTTGATAATACAGAGCAATGCAGGTGAGGATCCATCACTGTCAAGTGCTCTGAATGGCTGTTCTAGATAGCAAGTTCTCCTTTCTGCTGGGAGGGTAAGCAGCCGCATAGGGTGCTATCTCTCATCCTCGACTGGCTTTGATTAAGCATCATCTGGGATTAAATTCCATCTTTCTCCACCTTGACGTTTTCCTTCTTTTTGTCCACCAACACTAAAAAACTGCTACAGACATCATGTTACTGTAATGGTCTCATTTTCCATGTATTCAATATTGCAGTATTTGATTTAGTTTTCCCTATTATACATGGAAGTCACATCACAAACTTGCATTTGCCGCAGTTGGCTGCAGCTTGGTTTGCCCCACTGCGTATCATCAAATGTTATCTAATTTATATGTAAAAGTACAACATTGTTCAGTGGATTTTCCATTAAGTCAGACATCTCACAAATTTAAACTGATTACAGGGTCTGGTCGCGGAGCATTCCTGCTCTCCCCTGTCATGGTAATTTTAACAGACACCTCAAATGGAGAGACAGATTAACAAGAGCTTGGTCACCTGCTTATGCTGAAATTGCCTGACCACCGGCATCTCATGCTGCTATTAGTCATATGTGAGATGGCAGTCCAGATTACTTATTTAAACGGGAGCAAATCATTTGACAGATGACAAGGAACTGACTGATGTCCTCTACCTCAAAAATGCCGTTGAGACAGGAAGATGTAGGTCCAAATCAGTGTACACGGGAAATGAGGAGCATTCCTTGCTGTGTACGGCTGACCCATTGGTTGTGAAGGCAGGCACAAGTGCATTAAGGTTTAATTGGATGAGACCGGGCACTGCTGCAGGGAGCTGACACTTCATTAAGGTATGACAGTCAGGCCCATACAGTTGGCTACCTCCCCTACCGAGGGCAGGAAATACACGGCTAAAACAACCGCCACAGAGAAGACTTGACCTGTTCGTCAAGAAACTACAAGGTATGATGAAAAATAAAACATCAATGCTTGGTCTCACCACTCGTAACTAGCTCTGTATTTGAGTGGGTTGTTTCCTGGATTTTAATCAATTCAATCATTCCTTGAGCACAAGGCAAATTCTGATCGCTACTAAATTAACAGCTCTGAGTCATCAACTTTTTCCCATGGTGCATTTCTTTCTTGATGAGAGCAGTGTGTCCTAAGATGATAATGTCCCTATCAATAAGGCATGAGTAGACACCCAGTGGCTTGAAAAGAATGATCATAATATTAGCCATAAGCCAAGGCCTTCTCAATAACAATATATAATCCCAATGGAGCATTTATAGAAGATTGTGAGACGGCACCTGAGAATGCAGACTCCTTTCCCATCAGAAAGATGGAGGGCCCAGATCAATCTGAATCATTAAACTAATTGTGATTAGCACTGTCTTTGCCTTCTAGGAGATTAGAGGGCCAAAGCCTTGCACGAAGACGTACTCCAGCCCTACAGAGCCCTAAATGAATCTCGTGCTTTGTATCCTGTACTTTGTACTTGCTTTACTGGAAGCAAGTATTAAGACTGATCATCTTGCACAAAAGACTAGGAGCTATTGCACACAGGCCTACTGATTAACATGATTATTTTATCAAGTATAATTTCATTCAGTATTCTGTCAGGGTTACAGTCCTGCGGGTACTAGCTGACTGACCCCGATCTTGTAATGAGTGACAAATGAAAGCATTAACGGCTTCCGATAGGTGAACCTTAATAAGAGTTAATGATTTCTTTGCGTGATTATCTTAACAGCCAAGTGCCTCGGTCATCACCACATTGTGGGGCGAGCTTCTAAATGGTCTCATGTCCAAATAAATCCATTTGCCTCATTATTTGTGGATCAAACTGGATGCTTTGACAGCAAGATTAACATTCTCCTGAGCAACATTATAACCGAGCTGCAACGGGTCGAACCTGACACTGCCACTGCCAGGTTATGCCATTCAGTTTCCTCTGCGGCAGCCTATACTAAAAATGTATACAGTCATAGTAATGTAGTGTTGTTGGGATAGAAACGCATTCACTTAATTGATTTGCCATCAAAGGGAAAAAGGAACAGCTGGACAATGTACTATTCAAGGGAAGGGACAGTGAGTGCATCTCCTCTTTTACAGGCCAGACCCATTGTCTTTCTAAGTGTGGTGATCTGAGACACCAGTGTCATAGCGCGGTAGCTCTCTATGGGAAAGTAGTCACATAGAACCAAACTGAACGCATTGCACATATCTTTGTCATGCCTCATTCATCTCTCCACCTTTATCACTGAACAGCACTAGTCTATTGACCTTCTTCTGTATGAATACATTAGATAACATGAACCTATATAGCCTGTTCTTCTTTTGCCCACCCTTAACATGCTGCTGCTTAACATACATGCTGCACCCTTAAGATGTGTTGGCAATAAAACCTGACACTCTGAGCATAAACTGTCACTGAATTTGTTATTTTCCCAAAATATTTATGTACCACTACTAACCTGTATGCAGCCTTGTCAACACACTGCATACTTTGAGAAAACCACAGGCACAAGCAGGCCTTGAACTCCAAAAGAACCTTTGGGAATTAACTACATTGCTGTAGTAAAGCCAATGCTATGCAGGTGATTGTTGCAAGTTCAATAATCATTAATTGCTGTTAAACGTTTTGCAATTCCAACATTTTTTAGACTTTTGTGCTAGACTGAAGGACGAACCAAGCTTCATGATATTAACATAAAACGTCCTCTAGGGACAAACATGGTGTTGGTCTCCTCAGTCAAGGCGCACACAATGTGCTACATATATCTCTGTAATACACTGTTTTTCTAAATTGTCATGTGTCTGTATCACTTTATTTTTCTCTAGATGAATAGACCTGAAAAAGATCTTATCAAGCCTCTTCCTTTCTGCCAATCTCTTCGTTTCTGTAGCAAATTCTAACACCCCATGTATCAGGGATATAATTACAGCCTATTGTCTGATACTTTCCCTGCATTACATGCTCTTGATATGGTCCAAGAACCATGCTGAGTCTTGGAGAAAACCATTCCCTTGGATCAATATTTATGATTGTATTATTTGTCAGTATCTCCATCCCCTTACACGGACCTTTATGGTCTGAGGATAGAGAGAATGGCCGGTAAACTGGGGTCTCTATTGTATTGTTGAGCACTGGATCCAAGTGCCATTTGTTATGTGATGGTTGAAGTGTCTGTTTTTAGTATTTTAGATGTGAAAGAAGACCATGACAATTTGTAATGCTGTGAATATATAAAAGGCATTACAACATAAGCATTTTGATTGTGTCTATATTTTTAATATGAACTTAAACCTGCCCCCTCATTTAGTCCCGGAGAAACTCTAATCTTCCTTTACCCAATCCGCTTAATCCAAAATAAGTTAAATCTAGGGTGATTTTAAACTATATCTGTAAAAGCTGATTAAGCCCATATTAAAGGGTCATTTTAGTCTCGGACTATGCTTAGTTCATGGAATTATCTATGCTTGTCCATGCAGCCAGCCCATAGTGTTTCATATTAGTTCCCTATGTATTCTCCCTCTATAACACTCTTCTAACACTTTTCTAACTAAAAGCAAATGATCACCTCCGTGGTGGACTGTTTTGAGGTGTATGGTATGTTCTGTGTTCAAAAGCAGCAAATTCATAAAGCTACGACATCTGAATCTCTTGTGATGAAGCATTACTCCAGAATTTCATTCAAACCAGTACCCAGGGGCATATCATGTCCATTTCCTGTCAATTCAGTGTTAAATCTATGTATTTGTTCAAGGACATGCTATGACAAAGTGACTTCAAATCTGTGACAATTTAAGCACATGTGCCTTAGTGCCTTTCATTGACTCGCATATAGGCAGAAAGGATTCTTTCCATGCTTTGTAACAACGCCACTTGAAGGCATTTCCTTCAGTCTCACTCCTTGTCATGAAATAAAAGAAACCTTATTAGTCACTGGAACATTTCTCTTTCTTAGCAACCTCAATGAGTCATTGCCATCTAGACATGCTAGTCTGCATGCAAATACATCAACTAGTATTCATTCTTAACTCCAGTGAACAGGTATTCCTTTCCTGATATTAATGAAGTTCTTTCAGTGAGCATATTCATTGCAAGTTAATTCCCAATGCTGTGATATCAATACCAATAAATTAAGTTGCCGGTTATGAAATTCAATGAAATTCAATTCAAATTCAACCATGCTTTATGGTTCATGTTTTGATTTTGACATACAATATTATTGTTATCTGCAGTGCAGTCATTGTCATGTGCAGTAGGTGGATATCCCTGTATAACTCAATGGGTATGTTTAGGAGTTTGATTCTTATTGAGGCAACCCATATTATAAATGTAGCAATCATGCTAACATAAGACACTCTGGATCAAAGACTCTACTAAATGGCATACGGATGATGCCATTATAGAATACCATGACTGCTGCTCCATTGTCCCAGCTTTGAGAGGATTTGTTAGACTTTTCAGGTGTTGGAATGTGCAAGGGATGATCTGATTACCATTCATTTCATTTGATAGGATACAAGTTTTGTGTTACAATGTTTAGTTATCATTTGTGACATCTGAGATGCAATGTGCTGCTGCAGCCACTGCACTCATAATGCAGGATAGCTAAAGATGATGAAGGACCTCTATGTCACATCTTATTGCAGAGGAAGGGGACACCACTATCGGTGGAACAATGGAATGAGATCCCTTCAGTTTTTAGGTCAGAAGACTCAAGGAAGAGGAGAAAAAACATAAAGCAATGCCTACCGATGCACTTCTTGATGCATTCATACTGAATGAATGTTTTTCTTATTAAGTGAGAAATAATAGATATGAGTAAATATCACTTAAAACAAACTAAACCAGTGTCAGGTTTAGGTTGGGACCATCTTACCTGCTGAGGCTCTCGTGGAGTTGTCTGCTTGACTCGCCTGTTGGATGCTGTGGTGGTGGTGATCTCCATGATGGATGTGGAGGTCTCTGAACGGTTGGCTGTAGCACTTGACTGTGGTGTAATTGAGGCGGGCGAATCCCCCACCAGCCGCACACTGCCCTGGATTTTAATGTTGGGATCCCCCTCCACAGCCATGTTGAACACCTTCAACCCATTATAGTAGAGACCCGAAAGCTGGCCCTGAAAGGATCGACTCCGGTCTCGCTCCCAGCCCCCAATCTGTATAGTGGTTTGGCTGTTGAAGATTGTAAGCTGCCGCCCTGTGGGAAAACAACGTTACATATATACGAGAATGTTGAACTGCGGACTCAGCCGCTTTTTCTTAACAGGAAAAAAAAAAGACACAAAGACAGATTATTTGCCCAGTGGCTAATGAGACCAATAAATTACCGGTTGCTAGAGGCAACCCCTGGTAATTTATTGCAGTTATAATGATGGGATGCCTATGAAAAGCAGATTCAACAAAATATATCAAAAGAAAAAAAAGATTTTGAAAATTAACACAGCTTTGCTAAAAGGGCAATCAAATCTAATCAGAAATAAAAAAAAGATTCATCTGAATTTGTGCTCTCAGTAATGAACAAGAGATATTAATTGAATGTAAGAGACCAAACCACAATTCCAAAGATAATATCATCTTGGAAAAACTTTAAAGTAATATTAATTTAATATTGCTTTGACAAACAAACAACAACAAAAAACAACAGAACAACGTCTATCACCAAAAAGCATATATTTCCAATATGCTTTGCTTATAATAAAAACAAACAAACAAATAAATGAACAAATAAATAAATACATACATACAGTGGTAGCCATTGTAGAAGTCCAGAAACCTTGCATCTTTCCTATATTACTACTTTGGGATTTCCAAACACTTCCTCTTGGTGTGCAGCAACAGCACACCAACAGGGTAGCAAGCATGAAAAAAGTGGACTTCTAAAATGGCTACTGGCAGGGTGAGGATTGGGCTTTCTTTGTTTAAATTCTTACAGAAAGCAGGACACACTTCAGTGAATTTGAAAGTATTCATCCTTTTAGCAAAAGCAACCAAAGAAAATTAAACTTTTAATATGGTTGGGGATATGAAAAATAAAACATATTTCATGACAGCATTTTCATTAAAAGGCAAACAGAAAAAAACAGAAAAATGATCGGGCTCGTTGCACATTTTAAGTGAAAAATATGAACTTGTTATTATATAAAAACAAAGCATGCACTCAAAGTTTGTTTTATGATACAGTTCCTTGATCTAATTCCCTATACATATTTACAATGTCTGTTAAAGGGACTCAAAATTCTGATGCCAATTCGTATTGCACTCTATTTATCATTGTTAGTAATTTAATCAGAATAGATCAAATGATGAACACTAAAATAAGAACATACAAGTATACTGTGTATGTGTTTCAAATTACAGTGAAATAGCAACTAGTGAATGACTAAACTGGATCTTTTAAATTTATCATTTAAACGTTTACTTCAAAATGCTACAATAATTTATAGAAATTTTAACAGTGTTGATATTACTTCAGGAAGTGGATTTAGATTTATATTTACAGTCCCTTTAACCTTAAGTTGACAGGAAACACGTATTAAAACAGCTGACATCTATAAAATAAATACATTATTAAGAAAAGTATGCAATACTACAAACTAAATTTAACTGTTCAAATCATTTTGCTTTTTAGTTTAACTGAACATTTATTTTTTAGGTTTATTATTTACAAAGTATTGGTACAACTTGGTTATGATCAAATTATTTTATTTGAAATTTTAATCAATGATTTTACCTTTGTCGAGTAGCCATTCGTCAACTACTCGACCAAGTCGATATGGGATTCGCTGTCTAGCAATCGCCAGGCGTTCGTTATCATTGTTGCCTTTAAAGTTTAAAGAGACATTTCATTGGTTACAATCTGTAAGGTCAAAGGTTAAATGTTCATACTTAATGCTGGAGCTATACAACTGCACAGGTTTTTTGTAAGTTTTGGATATTTAAAAAACAATATTTCCTAAAACATTATTAGACTTCACTCAATCATTTTATTTTATTTTAGCCAACAAATTATTCCTATATTAATTATGAACTAGCACGCAAATGTATTATCTAGGTTAATAGAGCTATGTTATAAACCAAACCAAATCACAGATTTATACATTTCCAAAATAGAATCCTTACCCAATGATTTCCAACCCATTTTTCTTTTCCCTCTATCTTTATAACTGGCTTTTAAACTAGTTTACATTTCCAAAAGGAACATCATTTGAATTTATTATTGAATCAACCTTTTATGGTTTAAAGGAGAAAACAATTTACTTTATTACAAATGCCCACCCCATTTATAAATAGACTAATTGACAGGAAATAATAAGCTAATTGAAATACAGCAATTAACATACTATACATTCAAAGCATCTGGTCATATAGCACAGTGTCAAAGTAGGTGCACAGTACATAGTACTTAAAAATCCACATGAACAGGGCTTTGACAAAAGCTACGAGTCTCAAAGAAGACAGTCATGCGTTTGACTGACAGTAAACAGTAGACATGTATATGCTAAAAAAGTCAGTAGAATATAAAGTGATGTTTTGATGATGTCAAAGTCAGTGGCAAAGGACTGCTCATATGTAGAGAATAAGCCAAAGGCATTACTTTAAAGAGAGAGAAAGTGAAGCTCAAAAGATTGGAGTGGCACTTAGGGATTGATGAGGCCAAACTCTGCATCGCCCTTTTGTCAAGGCCAATAACCCCTCCAGAAGAGAGGACTTTCAGCAAAGCGACACTTTCTCTGAGTACTTTTCCCTTGGAATTGTCTGCAGAGATTGAATTCAGTCAGCTCCATTCTTCCAGCAGATTGACAATGTTTGTCCCATCAACTATATTAATTCTCTTCTGGCAGATAAAAGACCCGGTACCTAACAATGATTTGTGAAGAATAGCATCAGAGAAGAAGGGATCATGGAGATACGAAGAAAAGAAGGAAACCTTATAACTTAGATGTACAGCAGGTCTGATGAAAGGTCTTAGAGGTAGGAAGAGGCATAAAAAAAAGATTTTTTAATCGCATCAGCTTGAGTTAGAGGATCAGGTATACAGGAAGGGGTTTATATGTTGTCGACACAGCTCATGGAATTTGGTTGCAGTTGATTATGCCAGGTTGGAGCACAAAGGCTTGTGAAAGAGATTTAGTGGAACACATGTTCCTCAACGTTGATATGGAATGATATATTTTGGCATTACAACAATATCCCAAACAGAGGTGTCCAAATGTCACTAAGTAGACAAACATTTCTAATACAATGTCCAGTCATCTGAAGTGCATACCTTCAGGGGAAGAGGCAATCAAATTATCAGTCTGAATGGCACTATCATCAAGGGCAATTTAAAGGAGCACCTCACCTCCATGCTTTATAGGGTGCAACCTGGATGAACAAACCAGAGGTCCAAGCCTTACTCATAAACATGTCGTTTAATTTCCTCTTCAGCTTGGTCTTGTAATCCTTTTTCAAATTAGATGTAAATCTCACTTGTAAAACTAACTTCCTGAGTGCCTCAGGAATTTGAGTAAAAGCTGTATATAGCTGAGTATATGTGTTAAATTCATTTCCATTGTTCAATGATTCATAAACAAATCAAATCAACGTTTTCTGTTTAACGCGGAGCATTCATAGGCTTTGTTCATTTCTGTCACCTCCATTTGTCAGTCACGGGGTGTTAGTTATGTCACCTCTTTCACCCATGTCTTTGTCATGATGGGGGCTGCGGCTGTTTTCTGCGACTCTGACATCTCATTTGAAGAGAGGTCAGCATCAAACTGGGCTCTGGAGAACAGTGAGCCTACAGCTGTTAGGAGGACGGTGAGGACAGACCATGGGGTACACGGAAAGAAATGCAGTTCACTTAGAGTGAAACAAAGCAACACCCACTCAGTTGTCTTTTTTCCCTATATATTTGAATGCTTCATTTCTTGACAGCTGCAATGCCATTTGCATGTTTATGTCTTGGAGTTATCATCTAAAATTATAGGGTTTATAGAATTATACAATTTCTCTACATGCTGCTGTTGAAATTTTGCAGTATAGTATTTAGGATCAGAGTCCTAACAGAGGGCAGTTTGTTAAACTGAGGCGAGCGATAGACAGGCAGGCAGGCAGGCACGCACACACACACACATACAGTAAACACACACACACACAGTAATGCCACTGTGCCAAAATCCTCTACTTTTGTGACAAAAATGCTCTATTTTCAAAAGAGAGTAGCCCATTATCTGTTTCAGCTCTGGCATGCTTAGTCTATCCTTATGCGGAGGTTAATTAAGTGTGGATATAATCAAGGTCTGATCATGTATTGATCCCCACTGTGGGACACCGGAGTGTTAAACAATGCTATCCCCTGGGCTCCGATGCAGCAGCAGAACCCATTCATCCTGACGCCTGTTAGCACAGCCTGTGACTGCTGCCGAGTAGTGATTGGGTTTTGGTATGGGACGGCCCGGCTTATCTCCTCCGCCAGACAACAACGATTCAGCTGAGCCGTCCCCACCGACCTGATTTGCCCTCACTCACTTGTTTTCTTTTTTGTTAATAAAGTGGTCAGATAAGGTGGGAGCTTTATCTCATTACAAGCCCTGGGACACTCGCCACATTAAATGAACAAATATGCAAATGGGTCCACTGTTCAGGGAGCAGGGAGAATTCAGAAGGAAGAACCTCGACGAATCTCAGTTATTTTTTTATTATTTAGTTCCCATTTTTGTACTTTGGCAGTGCAAGCAACTGCAGCATTTGCTTGTTTTGTAAGCATGCTCACTGATGGTTGATTGGTTGCACAATAGACTAAATAGGCTAAATAGAAAAAAAGTGGAAATCAGAGCAGATATAATAGCTGGGATAAATAACCCTACTCCTCCCTCCTATCTTACAATCAGACTCCGCGCTGCAAGGTGGAAATAAAGGGAGAGGGGGTCAGAGAGACGGGACAGAGAGGGGGCAGGGGTGGACAGATAGAGGGACAGGGGACAGAAAGAGAGGGAACTGAGAGCTGAGGGGAGTGGAGGAAGAGAGATAGAGCTTTGTAAGTGCATCACGCTCTGATAACAGCAGAAGAATAAGGCCAGGGACTTCTCCATTATCTTTGTGCGCGGCGTGCGTTCATTGGGTGCTCCGATAGTGTACTGCACTGTACCCTACGGGCCTGGCAGCACCATTGTGATGGTATTACTTCCATGGCCAAGACTCAGGAGAAGGGCTGATTTTTTTTTATTGTGTTAAACAGAATAAGAAAAAAAAAAGGAAAGGATGAAGGCTAGAGAACGGGTGGCTACAAGAAATGTAAGGCTAGTTATGAGTGTGTGTCCTGCATTTGAGATTTGAATACTTGTGCTAAGGACTTCTAATAGCCCATAAGTATGCAGTATGCTACTTTTTAATGAGATTACGAGGGCAGCAGTATAGACCCTGGTGAAGCAATTATTCCCTTTCTTTTGCCCCCGCCCACATAATATCCTCCTCTCCATCGCTCTCACTCCTCAGCCATCATTTTCTTTCATTCTTCGCTGTCTATTTTTATTATGCTCACTGTTGATCTGTGAGTGGCCTATGAGTGGCTGAGGGCTGCTATTATGCCTGCGTTAGAGGCATACATGGGGACTAATGAAACCACTGGCGAGCAGAGAGAATAATGGCTTTGTTTGCTAGGGGTCATGGGGAGGAAGTGTGCAGTAATTGTGATTAGAGGTAATTAGTCTTCAACGAGCCTAACAAGATAGTCTGACTTAGCATTGTCACTAACACATGATTGGTAGGGATGGGTTTAGTTATTTTCTCCAAGAGCATTTATAATTGTACACTTATCATAAGAAGAATCAATCAACTATTATTAAAGCAACCTTATTTTCTTTCTGTAGATACATTTTTCTGTAGTAATTGCATATTGTTCTTTATTGCAGAATGTTCTGCAAAAATAAATATTAAATATTAAATAAGACTAAATATTTATTCTAGACTCATGACATGGGAGGAATGCTCAGATTCTGAAGCTTTATGATATTTGTTTCACAGTGCTTAAGAGGCCGGTCTGGAAAGCTACTGTATCTTATTGATCACCAACCAAGTCTTTCCGGGATATATACAAAGTTCTAATGCTAGTGGTGTTCTAGTTCTTCAGATTTGGCTGCAGCCTTCTTTTGGCACTTTTTAGCAATCCTTGTGCCAGCCAATAGGGAACAAAGCCATTTTGCCAAAATTGTTATCTTAAGTTAGCTATGCTAGTTTAGCTTGACGTATCAAAATGATTCTTAAGAAAGTGACCCTTAATGACATCATACCTTTGTATTGAAAATGGGCAAGAAAGAGTTGTTTTCATCTACTTCATTCAGTTTATGAGCGGCACATCTGCATGTACATCAAGTGTTTTTGGAGGACCAGGGTGTCTGTTGCATGCAGACTGAGATAGTAGCGTCCAGGCATTTAACCCTGCGGTGCATTCTGCCATGTCCGCCGCATGTCAAAAGCCATTAGCTTCTCTTTTGTACCTGAGGCAGGCAGTGACGACTGAATCCCATGCAGCCATAAAACCTTCTTTCATTTGGATGAATGCACTGGCCATGCCTAAAAAAGGTCACTAAACATTATGCAAAAGAGAAGACAGGTTGAATTGTCTTCTGTCCTGTTGCCTAGTCATTTTATCCATACTCTGAATCCTATGAGGCTCCTTCACTGAGTCTTTTTGATGAGGGCTTGGCATGATAGGGAGGGTGAGTGTTGTGCCATTTAGACAGTGGGCATTACACTATGAACATTCAGGTAAGAATTGAAGTTCCCTGAGTGTCCTCCTCGGACAAGTGAGTCATCGTAGAGGGTGACATGTCACATTAATATAGTCAGTCAAAATGCTGGTGGCATTTCACAGCGATTTCATTGTTTCTTCTGGACGCAAAGCTGCAGTTGTTCCCAGAGTAACTTCACAGTATTCTGGTGTGAACATTAAATTACAGGAATATTACAAAAACAGTCAAATAATGAAATAATTCACCTCCCATCAATCCTCTATAGCTTTTGTCAAAGCCTTTAAGCAATTCAACAGGTAACAAATCTAACAACCCAAGCTGTGGCATTTAAATACTTTTCTAGTTGACAGCCATCATACCACAAACATGGTGACATTTTAAAGGAACATACCAGTGTTGTTGAGTTTTTTTCCTTCTCCAATAAGAGATCACTTCACATCTGCCCCCAACAATGTCTCATCAGAGTCTGTCAACTGGAACTGACTTACTAGCAAATTTAACTCTTTGAACTTAAAATCCTTAGTTTTGACATTATTAATTATAAGAACAACTCAAAAGCATTTACTTAACTGTACGGATCACAAGACAGTAATTAGTGACTTAACTTTCCAGTGGGCTTTTGCAATCACAGTGACTTCATTTTTACTGTTACGCCTTTTTTTAATGGATTCCAGAAAAAGTACTTTAAAAAGAGAGTATTACTACTAGTACTAATAGTAATAACAAATTGATTAAAAGAGCTTACTTTTTGTGTATTAGGTGCATTATTCTGGTGTATGCTTTGAAAATAATTTATATGAAAATGCAATGCCATAATCAAGCAGTCACAGTAATAGTAGTAATAATAGTAATAATAGTTTGACAGGGTTACTGTAGGTTTGTCTGCTCTGTTGCATTAATTTAGTCAATCTATTGTATTGACAGAAAAATAAATATTGAACTGGCACACTATTACTGTGGTAATTATGCTGTAAATAGTAAATTGATAGTAGTAAATTGATTTAATTTATGGTGTATTGTAGGTGTATTATTTGTGTATATAGGGAATATAATGCTAACATGTAGTGAAGATGGGTGGTTTGGATACACGTTGAAATTGTATTTCAGTCAATGGGAGCTGCAAAGTACAACCCAATATCTAAATGGACGTGTAAAAGGGCTAGAATAATAAATACCATCGATTAAAGAGATAGAAAAAGTCCAAAACTCAATAACACTGGTATCATTCTTTAAAGATTACTATATAAAACAATCAAAACACATGTCAAGTACACATGATTAACATAAACTTGCTAAATAGATAAACTTCTAAAACATTAGCTGACAGTTTCTTGGTCATTTCAACACCTTTAAGCGGAGGAAAACATAATCATACAGTAGGTAGAGAGGGTCACTCACCTGTGGGGTAGCGTTCAATGACTGGCAGGTCATCCACCTGCAGAGTGGCATTACCCCCACTCCTCGTAAACTTCACTATATGGTACTTTCCGTCATTTACAAACTTTGACGTCTCCTCAATGTTAATGTCATCTGTTCCGACATTAAATACAACTGCAATGTTTCCCTTTTCCTACAAAGAGAAAAGAGAAGAAAACAGAAAACAAGGGTTTAGTGACACAAGGCACTAATGTTATGAATACTGATGTTAGATTGCACTTAAATTATCAGTGCTGTATTGGTTTTTTAAGTACATTCCTATGCCCTTATTTGTCATTATTAAAGGTATTATTATTAAGGTATTGTAACCTAATTAAAAAAAAACTAAAAATAAAGTACGTTGCTGCCTATCAAGTTTAATAACATACTTTAATCTCACATAGTCTTTGCTTGGGTTGCTGATTAAATATTTACTTCTCTCTAATTCTAAGGCACAGCTCTTGCATTAGAAATGATATGCCAGTCCAGTCGGAGCTCACAAAGGGTAAAAGAGACTATAACTGTTAACATGTATGTACTGTAATGCTGAACATTTGAAATAATCCACATTTGTTTATAAATCTTTGGGTTTTTCTTTGCATATGACCAAAGAGGTGGTCAGATATTCCAGGACTGGTTTCTATTTTATTACGTTTGTACTTTCTAGATTTCTGCATTTCTATTTTTACCATAGTCCTTCTAGATGGGTATATAAATTCAATTTGTAGACAACATTTTACATTTCTACTAGCTGGACAACAGTTTTTATAGTGGACTATTAGCTTCATGTTTCATTTTTTAACCAGCATGTCTGGATAATGAAAGGAACCATCTGGGCATTGCCACTTGGCCTGGAGCCCATTTCAAACAGAAATTTTTTTTTGTCTTGTCATCACTTTAACCGCCATAAAGTAGCTTCAAAGCTTGATCAGAGGATATTCTATCTGAGCAGATTGTATGAGACTGAATCATTAAATCGTAGTGAATACTGCTATCATTACAGAGGGCATAAAAATAGTATAGGCATGGAAATATGAAGAGAATGTCTTAAAGGAGGTTTGAACCCCTCTCAGCCTCAGTCTCCTCACATCCACATACGATGGGTATCTTCTTTAATAAGCTCCATTTACAGTACATGATCGAAGTCCCTGAATCCTACTGCTAATCCAGCTAAGATGAGTGCATATGTTGGTGCAGTCTCTCTCTGCTTATGAGCTGCAGTAAAAGGAGCATCTGGTTGGAGGCTCAACCTAGAGACGCAGCACTCTGCATGTCATTATCCAGTCAGCACAGCCATACTACATCTCCATCTCGCTCTCTTTTTCTAAATACCTCTCATATGCACAAAGTGTGTCTCCACCACAAACACACACACACACACACATGCCCGTGCATGCACACTCGCACACACACTCCTCGGTTCCCTTTAGATGCAGAATGACTACATAGTGAGTCTCCAGAGCCAGAAGCTAAAGTGCAATTAAAAACATCTGTAATGTGTCACACCATGTTGCCCAAACTAGGACAATTGTAAATGTAATTTCAACGCAGATTATATCATTTGATATCATTAAAGCTACAGTCCTAACACGACTTACTCATTCCTTGCAGGCGTAAATACCAATCAGCAAAAACTCGAAAGCAGATGTCAAGCTAGTACCACGGCTACAGTGGCTACAGCAAGTTCTCGGTGTGAGGCTGTCCTGAAAAACTGAACGGATGAGAGAATGATCTGTGGGCACTGGTGGAGTGGTAAGCCTAGTATCAGTGGTAATCTCCTTCAGGAGGGGAGCGCCCCTCTTGAGACCCTTCAGCGAGAGCCACGAAGGCAGCAGCTCCTCAGCAGAAGTCTACGCAGGAAGCAGTGGATACCGTGGGCATCTGCCAACACCAGAACTCACGCATGGTCATTTATAGGTGGTTGTGACTGGCTCCTTTTCTGTTATCAGTATGGAAATCTACATCATCTGTTTATTCAATGCTTATAACAGAGAGAGGTTGATTGTTTTTGATATTTGAAGCACTTGAATATAGAATTCAACATGAGAATAGCATCTATGGTGGCCAATCTAAAAAAGGAAGCTTTTTTCAAGGACTACAAGACATTAAAACACCCTATTTCATAACTTTATAGCACTATTGCTCTTGGAAAATGAGAGAGAGAAAAAAAACAGGTTTAGTGGGAGAGACCAAGCCAATTAAAATCCTGCTTTTAATAGCCTCCTTCAATTGACTTTTAATGTTCCCCATGGTCTCTTTAATAAATTCACTGCATTTAGTCACAAATTGCCAACTCAATTTCCATAGCAAAAAAATGCCTACTTCACAGTCTTGAAAGGGATGAAGAAGAGGATGGAAGGGGTAATGGACAAAGGACAAAAAACCAAAACATTTCATTTAAGGAAGTAAGGAAGATGAAAGATAAGAGCTGAAAGTTCAAGCTGAGATTTTACAAAGTAAAAATTTTGACATGCTTGGAGGCCGTGTTTCCCACACAGTAATGTGATTAACTTGAATGTTATTGCATCTGCCTGCCGACATAGAGCTGGTTTTTTATTATATTATATTATTATATTATTATTCTAAATAAAATAAAAAATAATCCACTACATTTCAAATTTTTTTTTCCTGAATTTTGATCCACTTAGACAAGTAGTTTGTCAGTTAACCAAGCAGTGAGAGGAGCCTAATCCAGGAGCTCTAATAGGGTGCGAGCTTATGTCAGAGAGTGATTGATAGCTGCTTACATAAACCCAGCCCATTACACCCTGTACAATCTTAGGGCTGCTCACTTGGTAAGTGCAACTCCCCACAGGGCTGCCCACCAGGGAATATACTGTATGGTGCACACATACTGCACCCGAAAAACTCAGCCCTTCCTGACACTCAGCACGCTGCCTTGATTAATTGTTCATCAAGATGCAATGGAGTTTAATTAACTGATGGAGTTGATCCACTATTCTCCTCTAAGCGTTACTTTCTGCTTCTCATCCTTGCAGCTGGAGGGTGGAGAAGCTGCAGCAACACTCAGGGTGTCAGGGTTTCTCGTTAAAACTCTCCATCTGCACTCATTATAAAACCATACAGATACTTGTTTTACTAGCTATACTGCAAAACATTCTCTACAGACTCAGTGGTTTCTGATTATTAGAACCAGTGAGTAACATTAGTTTTTTTTCTGCCAATCATATCCGCAAAACTACATCTGAGTAAATATGTATTAAATGCTTTGGGAGCCCAAATCAAACTATTCCTAAATGTCATTCAGAATAATTCCCACTCTGTTGTTGAGACATTTAGATTAAAATAAATCTCTTGACAAGTGTCCCTATATATATATATATAAATAAATAAATACATGAATTTAAATACTCCTAGATATATTTTGTAAAAATGATATTATCTTGTTCATAATCTGCTTGAGGGTCGAACAAAACAAGTGCAAACAGCGAACACGCTGAGTCAAACTGATCTGCAAGTTTGCATCTGCTTATTGGAGTGAGCTTAGTTCCCCAGATAAAGATGCAGTAAAAAAAGAAAGGAGGTGAGAAGTGGTATTTGAGATGGTGTCGGGCCTCTTCTCCAATCTCTGCAAAAAATGAGCACCGTGGTGTAGGCTGCCCTAATGTTTTGCTTGTTTATGAGTCATTCATGTTGACAACCATTGTGCACCCGTCACATTTCATATCTCACAAGTCTGACGCCACGGGACTGCAACACGTCTTCCTCCAGTGCACATGTCTGTGAGGGGTCTGCTGGCAGGTGGGAGAGCACCTTCGTCATCTTCTCTTCAGTGTTTGTGTGTGTGTGTGTGTGTGTGTGTGTTTGTGTCGGTTGTGGGCGTGTATTAGGTTCTGACTGAAGAAAGTAAATGACTCAAGGAACCAAAGTGGCTAGGGCAAGCAGACTGCACTGTTCACCTTATCTTTTAATTACCTCTGACAGTCTTCTGCTTCTCCTTTTTTTTTTTAGCAAAGCTTGTTAATGAAATTACAGAGGTAATGGAATTATTAGGAGAAAGGAAATGGATTTTTTTCCCCCCAGTTGCCCTTACACCACGGTTTCCCGCTCCATATATGCAGTAATTCATATTTACACGTACAGGGACAAGTACATACAGAAACATGCATACAGACACACACACGCACACTCAGTATTTCAGTGTAAGGCACACATTTGCATTTACTTTTTGCTGTTTTGTTAGAGGTGAGTAAATTCATAGCAAAATAATTTGGACCCATTCTAAACAGCAGAAGGTGATATTTCAGCCTTGTATAACCGACTGAGATTGCCTTACAATTCTTTACGCGACTAAAGACCAAGATGTCAGGTAATGTCCAGAAGAGGAGCAATGGGATACAATTACCTCCTATATTGTCTCTCTGGGTTTGAAACCAATGGAGACTGTGTGTCTGCTGATTCTGATGGAAAAACTACAAGCAGTGGAAAAAAATGTGGGAAAACAAATCTCTTGCCCAGTATCCCTCTCATTTAAGTGACACTTCCCCAAGAAACCGAGACAGCTGCTAAAAACGCATGGCTGTGGGAGAGGACTTGTCAAACGATAGCAGGGAAATGTCAGCAAAGCGAAAGAGGGTGACAAATACATGTATGCTGGGCTGCATGTTAGTCAACTTTTAAAGAGGTTCTAAGCCATGAAGTGAAGTTGCTTGACGAGGTGCCCTCCCCCTACAATTCGCCATCCCCTTAGAGCAATTCCAGAGTGGTGAGGTAGAAGTGCATGTGCTAGGAGCTCGGCTTATTTCAAAATCATGTCCGCCAGCTAAAGCACCTAATTATCTGTGAAGTTGGCTTGAAATTGTTTCCATTGCTAGGAGAGTCTATAAAATGGCTTTCTGTAGAAGAGCTTCATCAAATACGTCAAGTTAATAAATCATCAGGCCAGCCACGGCAGCTGTTTTAAGGTTGATACTCAGGGAGAAACAACAGACACAAGGCTATTTTACCATTTAAAGGGATGTAATAGGAGAACACTCATTTAAGCTCATGTATAATGCAACAATACCATTTTCTTTTTGTGATGTGACATGGAAGATACTTGTAAATCAGCACTGAAGAGTGGTTTATACAAAAGTGGACTTAAATTCAGTTATTAGAATGAAAATAGTTTGCATTCTCATTCTGCAGGGTTCAGGATAGAAGTGCCTGAAATGTCCGTAATGGGAGCTGGCCAGCGATGCATTTCAAAAAGCACTGTCTTTTTCTGAAATGACTTTTGCTGTCTGTCTACACTCTTTCTCTTGCACCATCTTTGCCCCTCATGTGACAAATTCCATCAAGAGAGGTCAACAGATATCTGGAATTTCGTACTCTCTCACTCAAAGAAATCAATTCAGGTTTCAGGTGATTCTCCTGTCTGTCCGTTTGTGACAGCTGGCACGCAGTAGGGGTGATTCGACCTTCATCTCTGTCCTCTCCATCATTACTTACTCCATGCCCCTGAGCATAGTTAGAATCCAGCTCACTTCAGGGGTACGATTCGTACAGCATAGCTCTCTGGTTAAATGAGGTCAAATATAATATAGTGTGCATTTTGGGAGAATTGGGAGACTGTGAACACCTAAAAAATGAAAACATTAAAAAAAAAGTTGAGTGAGCTCAGCTAGAGCGGCAGGGACACATGCCTAGAGGCAGGGACCATATGCCATGATTGACCCTTAATCCTCAGAACCAGATTTCCAGACTGAAAACTATGTCAGCATTATAATGGTACAGATCATGAGAAACATTTTATTGTGTCTATTGTTCTATCCAGATGATCTTTGGCTTATGAATACAAAAACAGAAGAATAAACCCTACCAATATCAAATCCGGAGTTTATATGGTAGATTGGATTACAGAAACTTGGAAAAAAAAACTGCCAGGTTTTCTCGTAATAATGAGACATTTAATCTTTTCTCATCATGTTATCTTTTCATCTTATTATGTGATCTATTCTCATATGAGACATTTTCTCGTATTAATGATCACAAGGCTTATTTGTGAGTTAAGGGGAAATTTAAGGGGAAACCTAAATCTGTTTCTAATCCTGTAAAACATGCCCATGCGCACTTTTTCCACTTCGGCTATGTAGAATGACAGATTTTATAATTCAGTTAAATTATATATTAATTATATATATATATATTAATATATTAATATATTAATTATATTATATATTAAATTATATATCAATAACAATTACGTAGTTCCTTGGAGACTTCCTTGGCGAGCAGACATCCGCTTTGACCTCGAAAACATGTAACCCTTGCAAAGTCTTTTTAAATTTACTCACAGCGCAATTTTTGGCCCCTGATGTGAGATAGAAAACCTTATCGGGGGAAAGGCCGGAGACACTGCTGTCTAGCAGTTCCTGAGTCTCCCTTTACAGGACATCTGTCATATTGGTGGCCCATCATGATTTAACCCTCAATATGATATGACAAACTTGCAATCAAGGGCACATTAGTTTGGAAGTGAGAGTGGCTAGGTCATTGGGACAAGATGAAAGCTCTGTAGACCACATATATATGCACTACCACATGCACACACAATGCACATCGTTTGGCCATTTTCCCATACTGCCCTTTTGTAGCTGCTGAAATTCAAATGTACAAGTATTCATTCATTCTGGAGCCTATCCCAGCAAGCTTTGGACGGAAGGCAGAGAAACACCCTGGGCAGGCTGCCAGTCCATCGCAGGGCTAACATTCACACCTATGGGCCATTTAGAGTCTCCAATCCACCTGACATGCAGGACTGTGGGAGGAAACTTCACTCAAGCTGACACCTTATCTAGTCCTTCCAGTCTACTCATTTTAATGTTAGAGGCCCAGACAAAACCTTAAATTAAATGCATCACTCTGAAAGATCTTGATAAACGAGTTCAAACAACATATCCACAAAGAAGAAAACAATAGAGATATTGGATTTGAAAGCAGGTCTCTCTGTGTACCCTTGAAAAAAAACCGTATTGTTTCAGTGAAGAGGGAAAATAGGAATTAGTAGGGTGGTACTTCAAAACGAGAGCAACTCTGGAGCCCAATTTAGCTTGACCCTTACACACTCTACCCCATGGGTGCCTACTCATGAAAACTAGCTTTTCTAAATCAAGCATGTAGTGTATAACTTTAGTTGATATTGATAGTTGAAAAAATGATATTGTTGAATTCTACACCTACAGTACATTATACAGTATGAGGCTAAATAATTCCTGCAGTTCAGTCAAAAAGAACAAAAAGAATGAAACAGGAGGAACTACTATCACATATAAATTAACACTGCAGGCTCCATGCTATAGATTTTCATGACACAATAAGCACTCTAGGCTGCAATTTGATATTTGTTGGATTTAGTGTGGTACGTGTCATCCAACATTCTTCAACAGCAGCATTATCTGGTAAGCTGAAGCTATCATTTGGTATTTGGTATAAATATATTTAACTCTTTAAAAATATGTCCTTTAACTTCTAAAAATATACTGTTTGAGTGGTAAGCTTTAACAAACTCTTAGTTTATGATGAATTAAATAACAATACGTTTGTTGTAATAAATATTTATAACTGACTAGTACAAATAGTAGAGTAGATACACGGATGTATTATGCCATTCATGTATCATTACCTCATGTTAATACATATAGACCTACAAAGAGCTGCATTATTTTTATAAATGACACATGAATGATTTGTTGATCATTAACAAATAATGCTTAGATGCTTCATAACTCATTAATGGATGTTAAATTGTTGCACTGCACTCATATTTTATTCATGTATTATGATTTGTTAGTACATTTGTTAAACATCTGTTAAACAGTTATGCAGGATTTTGTAACCCCTAATCTAAAGATGAAACTTTCTAATCCTTGATGAATGTGCTGTAAATATATTCATAAATGATTTTCTACTCATTAAAAAAGTGTTTGCAGATCCTAATCCTAAAGTTACAGAAAATTACAGTCTACAGACATTTATAAAGGTTAGTAAGCCATTTGTTGGCATCAGGATGAAGGAAAGATGAAATGACGATGCAGTTACAGCAATTCACTCTATTCACATGGGGGCCATGTTTGATTTATGTCATACTTGGGGTGGGGAACCCTACATGGAAGACAGCAAAGCAGATGGAAAAAGAGGCAAACTCTGTCTCAGCCTTGGATAGAAAAAAAAAATACACCAAAATTATACTTGGATATCTAAGTACCCAAACCCAAGTACCCAAGAAGGTCTAAATCAAAGGCTACAACTAGATTGGAGGGAATATTTTGCCTGATCCATAACATGTTATTTTTATCACGAGCTATGTCAAATTCTTATTAATTGGCAGCATTGGCAGCCTTTATCTTTAGTATTAGCAGTATGGTGACATTATAATTCATGTTCTTAGTGGCGCTTCTTTGAAAGTTAGACACTTAGCTGTGTCTGCTAGTTAACACTACATAGGTGACGTTAGCTAAAACTACTACTCTCCCGGCTACAACTCAGACCATCACCTAGTTGGTTTGGAGATTAACCAAACTTTATTACATTATATGGATAATTAATGGGGCTTTAAGCAGTATGTGTTAATGATCAACATAACTTACACATAAGTAGTAAAATATCATTACTAACGATGTACTACTCAGTTACAAATATTTATAATAGGGTAAGTAAGCAATAAGTAATAAGCTTGTAAACTTTCATTATTCCTAAGTGTTACCATTTGAGCACTTGGATGTAAGGAGGGATGGAGGGGTTTCTTTAAGAGAGCCCTAGAGTACTAGTTTCTAATACTTCCATAGATCTGGGAAACTGCCAAGCTTTAAAATTGCCACCATCAATCAAGAGGTTTTAAGGGATGCAACAAGCAATTTCATGGATGACTTTTTTCCAAGCTCTCCAACATTATTCCCCATCAGCCCCATGTATTATTATTGTGCCATTTTTTTCCCCCTCCATCCACCCACTCTGTTTCCCTCTCGTTCCAAATGCCACAGACAGGAGTCTCTCGGTAACCTCTCACTTATTCACGTACGCTGACTTTCTATCTTTTAATGTTAACATAGCTCAAACAGATTTTCATATTCCCATCCTGAACCCAATTCATCACAGTAGCGGAGCACATTAAAAGATCTAGAACAAGAGGTGTTCCGTTTTGACAGGGATATGATTTACTTAAACCTCAGAGGAATGATCCTTGTCCTAGATTTTCGAGCTAATGGAAGACTACGGTTACATTTATGTTATTTTAAAATGTAATTCCACACTGTGTTTTAGCTGTTTTCTTGGCCCCCATTTTTGTGTTGAACAATGCTTGGCAGTCAGTAGAGTTTACTGGAGGTAGGGGGGCGGGGGGGGGGTTGGGAGAAAATGAAAGAAGGATGCATTTGCTGTATTTGTGGTACCGAATCAAAGCCCTCTATTAGCCTGCAAGCTAAACATCCCCGACAGTGAGGGATAGCAAGGCAAGATTGAATAATTTTGCCCAATCATATCCACTAAAAGCAAGACCAATGTGAATGCATGTGAAATGAATGAACGGTTGGTAAACAATTTCAAACGGTAGCATTTCACAGACAAGTGATATCAAGAAAGTGACCTTTGAACACTCATTTCAATACGCAAATAGGAAAATAAGCAGAAATAAGAAGAAAATCAACCATCTTATTACTGATCCCAAGTTGTCATGTAAAACCAATTTGATTTATGCTCTTTAACTGTGGTTAGGACCGAGGTGCTTCGACTATACTATTTAGCCACACAAAGTGTTAAACCCTAAACATGAAAGGACAGTGCTGCCCTACCCGATACCTGGGGAAAATATTGAATTGCTGAAAACCAAGAAGAAAACACATTAAAATTATTATGGGTGATAACTGTGAAAATATGTGATATTTAGTGAATTCTTGTTTTGTTTCGTTTTTTTTCCACAGATATTCCTCAAATGCGTGTAGTTATCTATCCATCCAAAACTGGCCAGCCATTTATCCAAAACAAAAGGGAGCAATGATACCTACAGGTACACACAGCATCCCAAACATATGGGATCATTTTCTTGCTGAGGTCCAGCAGCTATTATTGGGTGAAAGTGATCTAGGCACTGTGCTGATGGAGGCTTCAATCTAGAAGATCATTAGGCAGTAATAACCTACCAAAGCACCAGCGGTGAGGATAAAAAGAAGATTTTTGTAAGAGAACATAATGGGTCTCAGTGAGTTTTTGATGTGCTTTCTTGCTGTCTTTCTGCCTATACTGTATCTATTTTATGTTGCAGCTGTTGATTATACAGTTGAATGACTACTAATGACTAATCTAATCAAGGGTTTCCTCACTCCGTTCCCAAGTAAGCTTGTCTGCCATTGGTTGTTGGCCAGCCAGAGGCAGCCACTAGACCTCAGTATGTCTTGAAAAACAGCTATGTGGTCGGTGATTTAAACTGCTCGACTGGACAGTAAGCATTGATTTTCAACACCAAAACATTATCAGACATGCGCACATTTTGTCCAGGAGTTATATCTTTCACAATAGAACTGCCAAATATATTTTCATATGCCGAACCCAAATAAGGGCCAATTTGTTAGCTTTTCTTGCCAGTTTTGACCATTTTTACAAGCAGAGAGAACAGCCACCTACACTGCAAGGATTTCATCTCCTCCCTCTGTCCTACGGCTGCTCTTTCTGATAATAGGGTGTTGACGAAAATGCCCGTTAGGGCCAAAAAGCAGGGTGAGAAGTCAGTCATTATAAGATATCTAAACCAGACTTGAACTCCAATACATTTTTATAAAACATAAGGCAGTAATTCTCTCTGTTACTTTTCCTATCCCCTGTGACAATCACCAGTCTCTATAATCAAAATCAACAATCAGACACTGAAGCTATATATTAAATCACCAAAAGATTCACGGAACCGAGCATCCCGCCTACAACCAACTCAATTTAGCTTTTTCTCCAATTATTCTCACTTGTCATTTAGTGTGAGTGCAGCAAGGAACACCTGCTCATGGATAAATGGTGTGGGGTGAAAATCCGCCAATGGCCAAACTGACAGCGGTGCTGACAGCTCCTCTGGAGGATGATGACATGTAGACACCAAGTGACAGATATTTGGATGTTTGTCATCTCTGTGGAGCTGACCAGGCACTTTCATCTTTTCATCTGTGTTTTGAAGCAGCCTCGTCTCTGCTACCCCTCTCACATTCAAATGCTATGTAGTACACTTGGGGTATTTGAGATGTGCAGTGTAACACGGATATGGAGGTTTTCTTTGTGCGCCTTGTGGTTTTCTTTGTGGCTATGATTGATATAATACTAATACTCTATGCATTGATAGCTGTTGGTGGCAACACAATGGGCCTGAATTGTGAAGTTGATGTAGCTGTTCGTGGTGCTGGTTCGTTTATCTTCGTGTTTGTCATTTGATATCCATCAATTGATTAACATTAGGGTGACACTGAACTTTGCAGCTCTGCAGCATGTGGCAATTGAATGGTAAACCTAGACTAGGTATTGACACGTTTTAATTGTTTTACTATGAGGAAATCAATTACATTTGCCCTAATGAGGAGAAATTGATTACAGCAGGCTCATGGAGTTGCATCAACAAGTAATTGATGATCAAGGGAAGAAAGTGTGTGATCATCTAGCCACTGTCTGCTGTCATCCCACCGCTAGCTTGAATTTGACTAAACATTTTTTCTGAAAGCTAAACATGATTTTTACTTGTATTTATTGGATGGAAGTTTTTATTTGTAAGCAGTGAAAATGTTTACATTTTTGGGTTGTGGTAGAATAAGAAAATGTTCTCCAAGTCAACCCCGTCAGGTATATATGTGTAAATAACCAAAATATATATAGTCAAGTAAATTGACTACTGATTGTAGCTCTAGCTTCTGGTTCTGTCAACAGGTGTTGTTTGTTCCATTTCCAAATACACATTTAAACTCATCATGCACTCCCTATTCTTGCTATACAATTGGTGGCCTGTTTTTCTGGACTGAGGCCTGTTGATTTCTTTTCTGCCGATTGTGGCACATAAAGGAGCCACTCCTGCTGGTGGTTAGATTAGAACAGAGCAGTCAGGGGGACATTTCCACAGCGGAGCTTAAAAACTGTCACACAGCCCCCCAATTTTTATCCGGCCTCCTCAGAAGCTGGGCCAGGGCCGTGGAGGAGAGGTAATTTGCTGATACCCCTTTTTCGACAGTTAACCTGTACATTTCTGCATGCGGGGCAATTTCTCCAGCCTGTCCAGAGATAGGGAACACAGTCCAGCCTGCTGAGAGAACAAGCTGGGTTTGACACCCCTCTGTGCTTGCTGACACCTCTAACCTCAAAGAACTGCCCAGACGTGTGGGTAATAACTAGCCTTGTTGACGTAAGCAAACTATGTAGGCCTCTGTCACCTTTAGAATAGCTCGCAACAGAGCCTTATGGTAATTGATGGCATTGCGGAGTGTAGCGCAGTAACTATAAAAACCCCATAACATATTGCTATTAGCTTCAGCATTTACATAGACTATTTTGTCTTGCAAAATCGTCACATGCATTTTCAATCCAGTCACAAGGGGGGCCTTGACCCATACAATTTTCATCTCCATTTCATCATGAATATGTAAACTGCAGGTTTTTCTCTGGTAAAACATGATCCGTAGGGGCCAAGGGAATGTGATGAAGACTTGTGTCAGGCCAAGTGAGCTGGAACTGATGGTGCGCATAATTAATGGTCTGAAATAGACTGAGAATTAGTGCTGGGCTGGGATGTTAATTGACTATGATACTTGGGCTGGTGCCTCTCAGCCCGAGGCTCTTACTCTTTCCCCCCTGCTTTGCTCTATCACTTTGCTTCGATTTACACTGTGCCCTATTTCTTCCACTCCTCGCTTTGCTTCCTCTTGATTTGCCGCTCCCACTCAATTCCCCTCTCCCTTTTTCAATCTCATTTTCCATGTTCCTTATCCTTTCCTTGTCAGTCTCCTTTACCTTAGGGTATCCGGGACTTCAAAAACACAGGAGGGAAAAACATGTGACACATACCTCTCATGTCGAAGCAGCTACCTACACAAACCTTTCAAGCCTAGGTTGTCTGTAATGGGACTGGGAAAACTCTGTAACAATGCCAGAGTAGTAACTGTCCCTTGCCCTTGACTCTCAAGACACAAATATTTATTTACAGCACATACAAACACTAATAAGAAGAGCAGTCTGAAACACTGAGAGTTGCTGGTTCACTCTGAATAGTTATCATGGCATCGTTTCTCTGTCACCTGTTTAGCATCCTCTTCCATAATTCATCTGCTTAAATAGATGACCTGTGCATCTCCGGCGCAAATGTGTGGGAAATGCTGTGTACTTTGATAAATATGCAAATAAACAAGGTCATAAATAAGCTGGGTCCAGCACTTTCCTATACCTCCAATTTCTTCTTTCTCCTTTCACAGACACTTTTATTTGGAGCTCTGTGTGACAGGTGAAACAGGTTTTTTGCTTCGCTCCAAGGCAAGAAAACGAAAAAAAAAGTGAACATTCTATTTTTGAGA
The DNA here is from genome assembly GCA_034670385.1 of Hoplostethus mediterraneus. NCBI lineage: Eukaryota > Metazoa > Chordata > Actinopteri > Trachichthyiformes > Trachichthyidae > Hoplostethus > Hoplostethus mediterraneus. The sequence continues at coordinate 1,780,594 of JAXDDW010000086.1, read as the reverse complement.
CTATTGCCCCTCTTAAAAGCACTTTAAATTCCAGAAAGCAAAGACTATTTCTAAACTCTTTGATGTCTCTTATCTCATCTAGCGACATTAGCATCTCTTTGTTTTCCATGATATGGTTGGTTCTACAGTATAAACAGCAGTTTGCATTGAAGTGGAAATATCGCAGTGGCAATACCTTAGATTGCCCTCTGCAGATCAACTCTTCCTCTCAAAACACTGTATCTAGGCACCGACACCACGGTAGCTGCAGAGGCATTTTTATTCATTCTCAGAGAATAAAAAACACATTTGAAATGACACTGTTCAAAATAATCATAATTGTGCTGGGACTACCATGGGTACATTTGCCAAAATCAGTGTATACCTCTTATAGAGAATGGACATCCTGTAACTAGATGGCTGTATTTTGAAGTGTGAACACAGTGTTGGTGAGCTGTGTCCAGATGGTCTTTGAGGTTTTGATGAAGGCGTTAGCCTGAAGGGATCATTTGCATTCAGCAGTATTTCCAAAATGCAGTATTGAAAGAGGTAATATCCATAATGAAGTCTCAACAGATTTTTGTGTCTTACTGTAGATGCAGGGTGGATTTTTTTTTTGCTAAAAAAGCGATCCCCACACAAATGTGCTGTTGATACGCACATCCATGCAGCTATCACAGACCCACCTACAGTAAACTATTCCCACAGTGGTGTTGGTGAAGCGGCACAAACAATGGAACAGGAGTGGGTTTTTCCACGCGCTGGTATTTGTTTGATATACGCATTCAATTCAGTGATAACAGAGCAATTCCAGCTGCCATCGCTACCACACCCATACAGAAAATACAGCCCAGCTGAGGCAGTTCAGTTTTAATAATAGAAAATCAGACACTGCAAAGCTTCTCAACCATCATTAATCTCCTGACCCAGCGCCTGACACACAGGCGGTGACTGCTGATGGAGAGAAGTAGCAGATAGAGGGGAAAGGAGAGAGAGGAGTGAATGAGCGAGAAATGGGAAGAAAACGAAGAAAGCAGATCAAAGGAAGAACAGAGCGATCGGGAAAAAGTGAATTACAGAGAAAGCTGAAAGTATGGAGAAGGTAGGCAGAGCGCATAGACAGAAGATAAAGAGAAAAGGAATTCAAGGTATTAAGGTGACAGCATGAGTAGGTCTAAAGGGACCCAGTTGGACTAAAGCAATAAGGTCTGGCTCATCGCTGCACTTCTCCATCAGGGATTACATCATGTCCAGATTTCTGTCTGTCCACACGCAGATAGCGATCACAGTCATCCCAATACCTCCCCATCACAACCCATTACTCTATCTCTCAACCACAGATGCCTGCTTCCTGGCTACCCGTGCTGCCATGGCAATGATTCCTGAGACATCACGCTGTCATGACGGTCTCACCTATGAGTGCACATGAGCTTTAGCTCCCCTGTTCCTAAGTAAGCTTTGCGTGGGCAGCCGTGGTAGTGATTGCCATTGATTCATATAGTGTAGAAGGACAGACTGAGGTTGGAAGCCTGAGGTTGTGGGGTTGAAGCAGCACTGACTGTCAGGGTTTAAAGACTGCCGGAGTTCTGAGACAGCTCAGTGTCCAGGGGCATTCATCATCAGCAAGGTAACTGGCTTCTCTGAAAGCAACTCAGGCGAAAAATGAACAGCTGCCACGGCTGCGCTCACAAAGACCCCACTATACTTTCTGCCTTTCATCGGCCTCACTTGTCAGCAACAGGAAGTCGGACATATTCACATACATACAAAGAGTCTTATTTGTCAAGCAAAATAGGACAAAATCAGTATGGAAAACATTAACACTTAAATCCAGATTAAAAAAATACATTTCAACTGTAGGAAAGTCTTCAAACACATCTGGCATGTTTTCTATGTTTGGACCCTCAGCTTTCATGTCAAATTTCATACCTAAATAATTATAATGATAATGATGAGAAGGCCTAGATGAGGCCTAAAAGATCCATGTGCTCAACCTTTATATGAAATGGAGACATTAAAGGATCCTGTGAGGAATAGAACGCTATGAAGAAACTGAAAAAATATGAAACACAATGCATGAAATGTATTTTCAATTCTGGAGGTAGAGTTGTGAAAATGAAAAACCAAAGCCTTCGAAACAATACTGGCAGAAAAATTGAAAGGTTTCTATCTAGCTATGCGCATTGCATGGTATGATGTCAAACAGACTGGCAGGCATTTCTCAGCGTCTAGACCATTGGCTGAAACACTGTTCCTTCCAGACAGCAATCCACTAGTATACTACTATACTATACAATTGGTTTTCTTGTAATGGGCTTGTTTCCTTTCACTGAAGCTTTTAAACGTGCACATCCACTCCAACTGAAATTCCTGGAACTCAAACGATGGATGTTGTTGGAAAGATACAAGATGTCAGAGAGTCGGAGATTCAGCTACTGTACCTAAATGACAATTCTATGCCGTAATTAAGTGTTTGGTGATAACATACTATGAGGGGGAGACTAATAATCCTGTCTCTTATAAGTGGATGTGGAGCATCTGGGATGTCATGGCTATGTGTCAAGTTCTCTTTGTTCAGCAGTCTGTGTTTCAATACCCTCTTCTCCATCCCTGGAAGGGGGCCCATCATCACTAGAGCTGCATGCATATTTCATTACTTGAGCCTCCTGCAGGAAGACTGCTGTCCTCCTGGGCCTTCAGTATGGGGACATTAGGGATGTGTCCGTCTTAATAATCAATCGGGTCTTGGTATAACCAGGAGCCACAGAGGAGGGGTGTATTCCAATAGTGCATATAATGACCTCCCTTGTAAAAACACGATCGCCTCTCCCTTCTGGTTATTTAACTCCTCCACTGTTAAACTTTTATTTCTCTTTATTTTGCATGGCAGCATCTCAGTGCTCTCCTGCCCTCCCTTACCAAAATCACGTCAAGTGTATAATTTCAGCTTCCTCCTTCTCTATTATCATACCGCAGCTTTACTGTACCCCTCTTTTTCTGTCTCTGTCCCGCTCATGGCTTCCATATCTCTGTGTTATTGAGGCTCGACAGAATGTGGGCCCATTTCCCTGTGCAGTGCAGAGGGTTGGGGAGGGCTGCAGATTAAAAAGCCTTCCCCTGGGTACGCTCACCAGGCTGTTCAGCACTGCTCGCCAGGGAGATTCACTACATACATTCTCTTTTATGGGCCCTTTCCTTATTCATCATAACACAGCTTCAATTTTATTAACTTCTCCAGCCAAGCATACATCTCTGCCTGTGCCATCACTCTTTCTCTCTCTATTCCCATCCATAAGGCACCACACCCCACCCAATCCCCCGTGACACTCATAAGCACACTTACACAAGTGCATACTGTTATTCTCTCACATGTATACAGATTTAACACTGGAGAAGGGTTAGTAGATAGATATGTTTCTTTCAATCCAGGCAGGTTTTTATCTTGTTGGGAAAGTGTTGCTCCCCTGCTGCACCCTCGCCTCAACAGGCTTGGCCCCAGTTGGCCTCCTGCATGAAATGTCCTGAACTCGAAGCATGGAGGATGGAAGTTCAGAACTCACCAGACACAGGGAAGCTTCTTAAGAAGCGGTGTTGCTTTGTGTCAACATGACATCACATCAAATTGGATAAGCTTGAGTGTCATGCTTACTGTATCTCAAGAGGTAGAGCGTGGCACTGGGAGTCACCACATACCCCAAATCCTGGGGTTTGATTTCCACTAGGACCGTTTATTCTAAGAAAACATGCACTCATGGTGCCACTAGGTAGCTTGGATGAAAGCATCACTAAATGGCATAGAGCATGTCATGAGCTGTGTGAAAGTACTAAATCAGGCATTGCAAGAAAGGGGAATTTCACTGGTCACAGTCTAGCCTACAAATGAAACAGGCATATCCACTTGAACCCAACAGGGAGGTAGTGTGGCAAGGCCACTAAAACCGCTATGACTTTTGTGTAGCTTACTTCTAATGTTTTCTGTCTTCTGATGAGTGAAGGTACTAGACTCTTCCTGACAAAGATGTTATGTAACCTGTGCCGTGTATGAGATAAAACATGTCTCTTACTATGTACAACTATTCTACAGTAGTACTTCCCTAGCCTCACCACACTGAAGTATTCAGAATTGCAACCCAACACAAGAGCATACCCACTATACTTGATATACTTGCAACTTATGAACACACAAAATTATAAACTTTGTCTTGCTGTACTTTCATACTCTCATCTCTCTCAATGACGATCCTTTTGTTGACACGGCTACTGCCAGCCAGGTTAGCACATTGTCTGATTCTGGCAGCAGCATGCTCCAGTGACATGAACTTAACTAAGTGTTCACTACCTTCACTCTTTGAAAAACATCAGAAGTAAGCTACACTAAAGTCATCATAGCAGATTTAATGGCCTTAAAGAGTTATCAAATTGTGATTGTTGTGTTTATACTTTAAAACTCTTGTCACATAGATAACATGCCTCTGCAACTTTCTTACAAAGAGTTTTTTTTTATGTGTCTATTTTCACAACACTCACCTCTCACGTACGTACTGTATGTTCCACAACAAAACAGTTTCCCCACAACCCCATTTTGAAAGGGCACCGTTATGGCGCCATGGCTTATTATATCCCCCTTATCCCACAACGATAATGGGTTCTGCCAGACCTTTCTCCTACGCTGTCACAGCATTGCGGAGAAAGGTCTGGCCAAGCAAGACTAGGTGGTAGTAAATACTGGAAATGGAAACCACAAAAGGTCTTGATATTGGTCTGATTACAAAATCTTCAACTGTGCATGGTGACCAAAGACGGTAAATAATAAATCCCTATCATAATGAGAGACTACACAGTACAACACAGGGGAAGTTATCACATATTGTAACTCTTAAACTGAAAACCACCAGATTCCTGCACTCTATTCATTGCCACCGAAATAGAAACACTAGAGACTTCAACGGCAAATCAGTTGCCAGTCAGCTCTCCCGAAGGCCTTTCTGACCATCGGGGTATAAGGAACAATGGTAAGTGGTAGAAGTGATTTTCTCCACAGTGTCTGGCCGTTATGTCACTGATGGAACTCATCATTCAGACTGTGGTAGGGGTGAGAACATTTGTTGTCAGCATGTTGACGCTCCCATCTGGCCTAGCTAGCCTGGCAAACACCAATGACCATTGGGTGGGAGGGCAGTCTGAAAATGTACAATCTGGCACTGCCCTCCATGTTCATCATGTTCAGCTGCTGTTTATGAATTCAATTCTGCTCTACTGAATTACTCTAGTGATTGGAAGTTTATTGTTATGTGTAAAAGTGGGTTTCGAATTGCACGTGGGTATGTTTCATCGATACCCCTAGCCACCATAACCCACTGTAACCCTTCTTGCCACATGAAAGATTCCAAGTATCGAGTGTAAGGTAACTGGCGGTGAGCAGCACTTCAAGAGAACAAGAAGGTGCAAAGGACTATGGCCTGCTACCCATAAATTATTCATGAGTTTCCCACAGCTATCCTACCCCTAAAAAGAACTTTACACACAGACACATTCATCATCAAGGTGCTGTCCTGATCATAATGAGAAAAGCCAAAACAGAGAAGAAACTGTCTTCTTCAGTTGTCCGATTCTCACCATATGCTGCAGCTCCTGTCGACTGCTCGCTGCTTAAGAGAGAGCCAATTTATTTCCCCAGAAGGATGGACCACTTGTGACATTTGGCAAGGGAGCATCAGACATTTCATCCAGCTATTCCAGAAGTATACACAAACACACACACATACACAACAGCACCGGAGTGAAGATAAGAGTGTGTGTGTGTGTGTGTGTGTGTGTGTGTGTGTGTGTGTGTGTGTGTGTGTGTGTGTGTGTGTGTTTGGGTGTGAGGGGTTAGTAGGCCAGTCTACAGCTGCTGCACTGGTTCTGGTTCATCTTCTGGACAATAAAATAAATACCCAAAGTTCATAAAGTCTCCCACTCAAAATCATCCTTCATCTCTCTTTGCAGCACTTGCACTTAATCTACCATAATGACGCTAATACACACGCACACGCACACACACACACACACACACACACACAGTTCTGCTGCGGTCCAATATCCTGTTGTATCAATTCTGCGAATAAACATTCCAATTTTGCTCTCTTCTGTGGTTTAACATTTGGTTGAATGGCAGTCATCATTCCACACTGTGCAGCCAGGAATTGTTTCTCGGTGCTAGTCAAAACAATGGGCTGTTTTGCCAGAAGCTATTAGGCAATGATCTGCTTTCAGCATGAACACATGGGCTTCAAGGATGCCGATTCAAATCACAAAGTGCTGCCATGCCTACCCAGGATATGCTTATTAGAGATTTCCAACTAACATTGCAACTGCATATTGTACCGATAAAAAAGCTCTTATACTCAATGAGGATGATACTCTACTGTTGCATTCTAGTTATTTACTGCATGGAAAGCTGCAGAACAAATCGCAAATTTCAGCATAAAACCAAATAGATACAGTACGTTTATCTGAACAATGACAATGATAAGAATCTAATAGCAATCAGCTTTCTGTCATACCTAACATATACTACATAGCTTCATATTGATTTACTATGAAAATGGAAGCAAAACATTAGCAGAAAACAACATTGCTCAGAGCTCAAGTGCATCCAAGATGGCAATGTGTGCCCATATGAGTGTTCTATTGAGCACGTCTCCAAGCATGTGGAAGAGTCTGCATTGTATGTGAATTCATCAGAGTTGGTGTGCTGCCCAGAGTGGAGAGGTCATAGGGCTAAAATGAGCATGGAATCTGCAAACAGGACTGTATGAATAATAAAAAGGGATGGTCGCGCCAGGCATCCTGCATTTAAGTCTAATAAAATGCTTCCATTAGCAGAGCCAGCCAGGTGTAACATGACCACGGAGGCTGGATATCCAAGCAGAGGGGATGGGCTGGAGCCTTGTTATGGCGAGAACAAATCCAAGCCCACTCTACCACACATTAATCCATGTGATGGCTCAATAGGCTCTTTATATGTGTACAAGTGTGTATGCAGCCATGCATTCATGTGTGTGTGTGTGTGTGTGTGTGTGTGTGGGCTGAGCATGTGTGTGGTCCACTTGGTTTGCACAAAGGCATCCATGGCTGTCTATGGGTGTTGGAGGCTAGGCCTGTGCATGCATGTGCTCATTTCCATACTTAGCTATAGGGCACTCTCTGATGTGATGTGATCACTTCATCATGGTGATGTAAATTGGATTTAATTTTCTCTTTTCAGCGGCTGTGTGTTGATTCAACTTCGCTTCAGCTGGGAGGGTAAAATGAGGGTAAATGATTCCTTGCTGGCTGTCCCTCACTCGGCCTATAACCACTGATCTTATTTGTAGAGGCGGTAAAACTGTATAATTAAAAACCGTAATTCACTACAGGTCATTATCGCTGCTGCTAATTAAGCTGAGCTGACAAGACAAGGTGTATGTGTGTGTATGTATATCTGTGTGTGTGTGTGTGGTGGCAGTTGCAGGACATATATTACATATATTACTCTGTGGTCATTCTGACAATGCGGAGGCCAGGTAGGAGTCAGTAAGTGAATTTCTACCTTAGAAAGGAAGCTGCTTAGGGAATGCCACAAAGATGAGGGGACAGAAATGACTGAGTATTGTTGGGATGAAGTTTATCTGTATGTGGGGTCCATGTAGAGCAGCTCAGCAACATATCTTTAACCAAAAGCAACACAGACTTGGTAAAGCGTGTCTATTTAACTACATGATCATTATGAGAAACTTGGACAACTCTCTCTCTCTCCAAATCTAAAATTCTTTGTTCCCCCTGAAAAACATTCTTCAACACAAACACACCAAACAAGAGTCTGTAAGCTCCGAAGCCACATTTTGTGTTGAAAACTGAAAGAAAAAAAAACAACTCTCTCTCACTCTTCTTCTCCGTCAGCCTTCTCGACAAGAAGTTGGAAGTGCAATTTTGTAAACCCGCCCAGCAGATCAAAGCGCCACCATGTTCTAATGGCTGCCACCCACCCACCAGTATCTCCCGTGGAAGAGCATCATCAGCAGAGGGCGTCTGAGAAGAGCCACAGCAGCCTGATTAATCTTCTAACAGTTCCAGGGAGAGATAAAGACAGATAGATGGAGGGAGAGAGAGAGAGAGAGAGAGAGAGAGAGAGAGAGAGAGAGAGAGAGAGAGAGAGAGGGAGAGAGAGGCAACTCTGTTACTGTGTTCTGAATTGCAGTGTTTGGAAAGAAGAGAAGGAATTGGGAAGGCTGATGACAATGACTAGATTGTGTCTTTGTTTTGACTCGTAGCCCTTTGAAATGTTAAAGACGTTCCTCTGCTAGGTGGCTGACTCACTGCAGATCATCTCCTGCCCTCTCGTCTCTCTTGTCTCTCTTTGACGACTTAGTCTTCTGTCTGCATGACAGGATGATAATAACTATCAAACCGACTCCGTAAACATGGGAAATAAAGATCAAAATACAAGATACAAGGGAAGTTACTGCTTTTGGCATCTAGCAAGACTGACAATTCTACCATGAAAAAGGGACATGTCTGTTTTTAAGACTGTCAGATTTGAGAAAGTCGAGCATCTAATATTCAGAAAGCAGCGCGCAGGATTGAGACAACGCGGCTGCATGCAGAGACAATTTCACAATTCAGTGGAAGACGGAGCCGCCACCTGAGTGGAGTTTGGTTAACTGCAACGGACGTGGCGAAGTCTTTTGCATTAAGCCGTGTGAGACCCGATGTGACTTCTTCGCAAAGACACTGCGAGATGCCAGCAAGCCGGTGCATGCCTTTTAATCCCTTCAGATTAAAACACTTGATTTGACAGTGCAATACATTTCTTTGTAGTGCAAGGAAGAAGTTTGAACTATACTCAATTCATAACCATCGGTGAAAGCCTGTTTGCGGGCGCTTGCTGTCCATCTTGCACACTTGAGGGAATATCACTTATGCAGAGGCCTTAGGCAATAAATATGCAAATGTCTACACGATATAAGCAAGTTCACCAATCCATGGAGTGAATGTGGAGACAAACTGTATGAATGTCAGCATATGACAAATAACTGCTTCCTAAACATGCTTACATATTACACAGATCATTCTCCCTTTGGTGGAGCGCTTATATTAATAAATAAAATGATATTAGGCACATGGAAAATGGGCATTATGCTTGTTTATACAGCTTGGATTACCATAATCATTCCTCTGGCTTGGGTTGATGTCAACCATTATTATGCTGGGGAGATGTGACAGCGAATACTCTCATTTGATAATACAGCTCCTCTGCTGGCTCCCTATGGTTTGAGATACTGATAAAGGGAGGAGTGGGAAAGGATAAGATTAAAGACAAGAGCAGCTATCAGAGATTGCTCTATTCCTATAATGACTGCACTATCAACACTCACTGTTTGAAATGACAGCACCCGATACAACTAACGCTGTAAAAACTTTAAATGATGTCTGCTTAGAGCGAGTTTCATATTCTGAGCACTGCACCCTTTTTTTCAGCCAATTATCCACAATTTTCTCACAGTAAGTGAGGTAGCACCACGGGGGGTATAGAAGGATATATGAATTGAGTTCATGATTTTCTATAAACATGACATCAGCCAAAGAATAGTCACAGTGTAGGTCAGTACATTGTCATAATTGGGTCCCATTTAAATGCAGAGGAACGATGATGGAAGTACACACTGGACCTTGGTCCCCAGATCAAGGCTTGCTTTACTATCTCATCCCATTCAAGCAAGAAGCAAGAGGATTGAGGATTGTATTGAAAGGCTCTTCTACTTGACAAACAGGAAGATAGCTATGAGTGACTGTTGGCTCTTCTCTTTGAGCATGACAGTGTCTGTCTTCATTCAGCTCTCTCAAATTGGCTTCTGAACCCATTGGAAATGGTTCTTTTATTATATACCTCCCATAACTCCCCCTCTCATCAAAGCCAGGCCGTCTTTTATCTGGAAGATGACGTTTCCATTACAGGCTGCCAACCTCTTACTGCTGCTCCGTGAGTTGTGGTGCTGGGGGAGAGCATTGTTAACCAACACAACAACAACAACAACAACTGGATCTTGCTGGCTGGGGCGTGCATGAGACTCTGTCCTGGCAAGGCAGTTCATCAGATGACTATTCACCCAGAACACACACACAGGGGCAGACACACATGGTCTCTCTATATCTCTCTTTCACTCTCTCATTCTCTCTCTCTCTCACACACACAAACATTCACAAAGTCAGACAACAGAAAGAGAGAGAGGAAAAAAAAAAGACAGAACTTTGCCAAAGGGAGTGTGCCTGTCAGCTCTTCCTCACCAGTCTCAGTGTTTCATCAAAGGTACGAGAGACCCACGAGGTTCAGCTGCCAATCTGGCAACACGTTCAATCCCCAAACACAGAACCTGGGGTTCCTTCAAACGACTTCAGCCCGATGGGCTCCCTTCCCTCCATGTTACTGTCTCCATTAACATCATCATCTCTAGACACAGCTCACGTTAGCAGTCAGGCCGCGGTCTCAGGGATCAGGGGTATAGCTTTCGGAGCAGTGGGATCCAGACAGAGGAAGGGCACTTTTTGGTCTCTAAGTCACGTTTTAAGGCTGTGTGTCGGCCGGGCCCGGTGACATTGTTGCTGCTAATGAGGACATGGCTGTGCCCGGTGTGCGCGGGTCGGCAGAGACATACGCTCCGCTCCCACTATGGGAGTTTTAATTAGATCTGGATTATCAGACTGTCTGTCCATGTTGGCCGCGGCCTCGGCTGCTGTTATGGACATCACTCTAAAGACGGCTTCTATTCTACACGTGTATTCTACGTTGCTTTCTCACATTGATGTGTGTTTTATGTTTTATTTCGATTTCTCCTTTTCCCCTTTTTTCTCTCTTCTACTTCGCTCCATTTCTTCAGACGGCTGGGTGAAATGGCCTTCCCTCCATCATGAGCTCATCAGACCCAACTCCTTGACCTTTGCGCTTTGGTGTAAATGTCAGCTTTCTTTATGAGGCCTGCGATGTGTTTATTGAACAATTCAAACTCACTGACACACACAAGGGCGCGCGTAACACACACCACACATGCATGCACACGGTGATGTGGCCCACCCTTGACAGCCAGCTATAATTCTGATTTCTAGGACTCTGCTGGAAAAACATGGTCCTCAGCACCGGTGGGCCGTATAAAAGCAGTTGCCTGCCAACCGCCAGAAAACCACCACAAATATTTCAAGATTTCATGGGCTTTGAAATGGCTCCCTGCATGGCCTTATAGACCTGGCAGGCTTTAATGAAGGCCTCTCATCTAATTGTCTTTGTCTATGGGTCGATTCATCTAAAACTTAGAACCCACAATCAGCTTATAAAACGTGGAGTACTACACAAATACTGGGCAGTAAAGTCTCCACAGTCTACTATGCTACAAAATGGGCCAACAAAGTGTCCTAAAAATGGGCCAATGCAACTCTCATTGTATGTTACAGTACTGATCTGATCTCTGGCTGTTCCTGTCTCGGCGTTCTCCTGAAACTTGTTCAGGCCAGGGCGGCAAGCACTACTGCCATGATGATAAATGCTCTGCATTAGACCTGTCTGGATCCCTGTGCCCATGCTGGCCTGCACCTCCGCCTAGTGGATCACAGAGCTGAGGAGGTATCAGGTATACCCTGCTGCCCGAAACAATCTTTAGGTCACCTATGGTGTTGAATATAAAATAGTTATTTTGAATAAGGACCACTGAACATATCCTCTCCTTGGACCGGTAACATGGCTCATCCCCTGAGGCTTTTTTGGTCGCAGATGCCTGCACAGACTTCGCTCTTACATGCAAGAGACAGCCTAGGCTATTCCTGGCTGTCTCTTCTCTTTTTCCCCTTAACAGTAACATGTCACACATACAGGGTAACTCCCAACTACTCCCAACTACTCCCAACTACTCCCAACTACTCCCAACTACTCATGCATGCATGCATGTGCACACGATCTGTGTGTCTGAGGGCCGTAGAGGCTGCACCAGATGGTTAGAGAGGTCCTGGCAGCCAGGCCACATTTGATAACCTGTCAGTAGTTCTCCCTTTATACAGAGAACAGAGATACAGTATTTCAAAGTGAAGAGGACACCCAGGATGGGAACTTTTGTGTGTGTGTGTGTGTGTGCAGATATAAATATATAATACAGATGTAGAGTCCAGTGTCCTCTTGTTATTGGATTTCTGTGTTTGTGTACTCATGTGGGTGTTATGAATGCAAACGCACTCCGTGAACTGTGGAAACTGTGGAAGATGTCAGTAATGTAGGATGGAGTTGGTATGGTAGCTGGTATGGTTGGCATGGCTATTTTCATTCTGATGTGTAAAGTCTGTGTGTATGTGTGTGTGTGAGTGCTTGTGTCCTTCCTTATTGCATCTCATCCTCCTCATCCCCTATGCCAACATAATGCTTTTCCTTTAATGAAATGTTTGAGCCCTTACACTCTTTATCTTCCGTGTTGTATCCATTCTCTTGCCTCCAACGTATCTTCTGTCTCTCCCTCCTTCATTGTCTTTGGTTTTTTATCAGTCATCTCCTTGCAGTGAAAGGTAATAAAAGGCCTGACGCATTCAGGCAGGGAGCCTTGCTCTACCGTGTCGTTTTGTTCTCTCCCTCCCTCTCTCTTTCTCTTTTTTGTTTTTGTTTGTGGCAGCAGACCTTATCAGGAGATGGGCATGAGATAAACAGCTCCGAGGTTCTTTGTGGTGAAATAATACGACAGGCTGATAAGGTCTTGTGGGTGACTAGTTCAATACTGCTTCTCTCCTCCCTCCACTCTCTTTTCCTCTTCCCTGGTTGTACTGGGAAGTCCCAAGTGTCAGGTTCCACCTTTGATAAAATGCTAACCTCTCATGCATACACTTCCATGTACACACTCGTTCAATCACGCAGTCACATAGTACATTTTATTTGACAATGATAATTTGATATCCAGCTGTCTTACAAGATGAAATAAACACTTAGCATGTACTAGGTCTGTTCCAGGCTCATACATCAGCACCGCCACCAAAATAGAAAGTTGGTCAGTGTAGAGAAATGTATCTAAATCTATGCTGTGCTAATGGGATGCCCTACCGCCTCACCATCCACATTTTCCCCCACTTGTAGTTTACTTCATTTGTCAAATATAATTGTAGGCTGTGGACATCTATAGCACGTAATAGTCCCGTGAGAACATTTGTTAACAGGCTGCAGCAAAACTTCTATAATTAACCTAAAGCCCGTAGACGTACCGGAGGACTGCAACGACTATAAAAGGTCTGCAGTGAGTTCCTTCAACTCCAAGTCCTGGATAGACACAAACCTTTACCTGACATCTGTTTTACCACTGGAGTCACAAGTTCCACCCTCATGCCATTACTCTGTCTCTAATCTACAGCACCTATTAAGATTTCATGAAGTGGTAATGATTCTACAATTACTCCCAGCTTGGAAATACCATAATAATGGCTATGGCAACCAAGGTTGTGAAACAGAGTTTATGGAGTAGATGTTTATGGATTAAAAAACAAACACATACAGACTGCATGACTGGCTGGCTATTGATTTGTGCTGATATTGACTAGAGGGGTGGTGGGCGACACTGAAGCTCAATAGCAGTTATATTTTCATATAAATAACAGCGGCTTTCCGGCCTGTAATTGCCTCAGAAATTACTACATGGACGAGAGAGTGGGCATAGAGGGACAATGTATTGATTGCAAAGCGGCCTTTGAGAGGCTCCCAGGACTAAGAGACAGCGCCCTGTGGAGCACAGGAAGGGTGGTGACATGCAGACTTGAAATGTCCCGATAACAGATATTATTTTTATTTTCATTATGAGGCATGAGTATCATTAACTGCATGTCTCCTTTTATTGATAGTTTCAATCATCCAAAATGGAGCATAGCCTGCGGAGCTATTTCTGGCAACACACTCGAGGGGTACAGCAGTCAGCTGATGCGCCCGCACAGCCACCATAACTGCGCGGTCTATTTAAGCTGCCACGCTCTCGCTGCTCACTCTCTGCTGCCGCCACCCTGCACGCCGTGCTTCGCTACGGCAGTTTATGCTTGCCAATGAAGCTCGCCCCACCACCACCCCAGCATCCACCCGCGGGCTCTGTCTTCTAGTCCACCCTAGGGGGGATTACTGCCGATCGCTCCCCGCCTCACTCGGCTGACTTAGTGAGTTAGGCGGAGGGCGATGCAACGAGGCCCTGACGCATTTACATTTTATTCCCATATAAAACGTCAATCAATACATGAGTTGTTGCCTGAAATAGAGTTTCTATACATATATCGTATAACAGGCTGCCCAGGATTCTGCGATTACAGAACTTTTTGCGTAAAACTGGATGCAGTGCAGAAAACTGGATGGACCGCAGAAAAATAGATAAACCACAGAATCATACAGAAAATATCCCATAATTACCTGCGTTTGCGTAAAAAATGGAAACATTACATGTAGGTCGGAGTTTAACTTCAGCCGTTGCTTCAGACTACTTGCTGCTATTATATGATGGAAATGTATGGTAATACATTTCCAACCATTTTCTAAAAGCTTTGCTGCACGCCTGGTGATATAAATTCCATATACCACTGTCAAAATGTTTTTTTAATGTCCTCAGATTTTACAATCGGCAAATTTAAACATGCTACTGCAGAATTTGAATTTTTTACCGCGGAATCCTGCGGGGCCTGAAATATGTATACGGTTTGGCTTTACACCCGATCAGACATTATAATGCTTGAGTGATGGAAACAGATGAGTGTTAAGTTCAGTCTTTCACAAAATGCATCGGTGAATTGCAGAGTTACGGAGAAGCAGATACTTCAAGCATAACTGATTTATTAGAGCAAGTGAAGGGAAGAGAAGAAAACGAATTAGACCTCACATGCACTTTTAATTACTGTTGTCAAGGTGTTTGCGTCACCCTTCTGGGAAAAGCAAACTAAACCATCATTCATACCAACCACTTAGAAGACACAGAGAATGAGCCACGCACTTCCTACGGTGCTACATTTACCGCAAAATCAACAAAAATGAATACAATTCACCTTTCTTGCAACATCTATCTGCTCTCCGGAGATATGGTGCAGTGCAGGGTGGGCAAACCGGAGCGGAATGAGGCCACACATCCAGGAGTGCGCTGTTCACCTTATGTGCTTCTATGAGGGATAGGAGAGGACAAAGGAACAACATGTGCCTGTCTGTTTGATCTCCGTGTGTGTGTGAGGTGCACCGCACATCCAGTCTGTTGAGACGCGATGGGTTGTTTGCTCTTCCACAGGCAGCACTGCTGGCCTTGACTGCAAAGCTCTTATTATAGCGGAGGCACACAGACAGACAGCCTTCTCCTTGATGAGGCTGTTGAATAACCGGTGGCTCAGTTAGAGCGCTTGGTTGCAAAGTGAACCTCTTACTGCTGAAAGACAAGCCATCGGCCAGGCTGAGCAATAATGATTGAGGACACGCAAACAAGTCCTAGACTATTCACGTTGAGTGACTCTGGATTCCTCTATTGAACCTAAGTACTATTGACTGGTAGATATGGAGGATATGAGGAGGGTCACAGAATCCATTATTCATAAAAGGGGACAAGAGGAGGATGAGTGTTTCTGCTGACAGTGTGTTTGCTCTACCACAATCCCCAGCCATTTTAAAAGCGGATCCAGTTCCCTACCTCACCAGAACCATTCAGATTGGTTTCAATTGTGCTGATTTCCATAGCTGCATATGATATCCCTCTCACTCTTTAACTTCCTGCTGCTCATTTAGTCCTAATGCTTTATGAGGCAGTGTGGTTTAGTGGGGAAAGACAAATTGTTGTAACAATAGAGTATCATTTCCTCATCGCTGGTAGATACAGTATATTTGGCAGGAGAGTCTCTTCCACCAAAAAAATAAAAAATAAAAAAATAAAAAATCGAGAGGCTAAAATAAACTGAGCTAGACCAACAACTGCATTCGCCAAGTTCCCGTCTCTGGAGTTCTACAAAATGTTTCTTCAACAACACGTAATTAAAAACAGCATGCCTGTGTGTGTAGTATATTTTAAACAGGCGTCTAAGGAAAGCACAAGGGGGCCTGGAGATGAGAGCAGCACAGCAATGAAAAAGGTAATTAAGTTGACCAGATCGAGGCAAGCCGTCTGTTTAATATTTCATGCAGCCCCACACGAGGCTCTGTGGAAGCCATCGACAACAGAGCACCAACAACAATTATGGAATAATTAGCCGAGAAGCACCCTGGCAGATCTGTCTTTGCCAGAGATATGTGTAAGTAATTGTGTAAGTTATTTCAGACTTAGCCTTGGCCAAATTGCCTTTGCTCCTCAACCCTGGTAAACAGCTGTGCGGTGGAGACTTGGCATTACAACTGAGCGTGTGCATGTGTGTGTGTGTGTGTGTGTTTGTGCACAGGAGCATAATGTTCAGAAACGCTGGGTGCACGTTGAGAAACACAATACTCTCCGGTATTAATTACCTCGATACCTGAATGGGATTGTAATTGCAGATGAACACAGAAGGACTGGAGATTTTTAGGACAGCCGCTGCCATACGGTTGTTTACACCTTTACTGTGGTTAACGGGTAGCCTTTTGTTGAAACTCAATAACACGCTTTGGACGAGTTCAAGACAAATTGAGGAAAGATGAGAAGATAATATTGTATACGGTGATCCTACAGAAAATGTCCTCCACATGTGCACATTTGGAGTTACTGTAGAAACGCTCACTGTAATGGAGCAAGATCGGGCTATTTTTAGCTCACCCTGAGGCCTGGGGCAGCTGTGTCAAAAGCCAATAACCATGGTGACTCCATGCTGTGCTGCTCCAGTCCCAAATGCACACGAGCATTCTCTCTCTCTCTCTCTCTCTCTCTCTCCCTCAAAGACACACATGTAAAGACACATCCAGATGTAGTCAAGGAATCAGAGCTCTGTTGAAATCTGGACTACATATTAAAAGCTGAAAATGCAAATGGCTGCAAAGAGGTGTACAGTAGACTGGCCAGGCCACACCCCGTGTCCATCTAGCATCTCGGGGGCAGGCGAGGCCAGTACAAATGAGATCCCTCCTTTGAACTCGGATAACAAATGGAATGTCAATGTTCTTAACCTTGTAACCCAGAAAAAAACGAACATGCTTGACAGGGTAACATCGACAATGAAATCAAATTTACTCCATGTTAGCCATGGCAATATTGCTCTCTGCGAGCGAGCCAGACCCATAACTTATTGATGTACAGCTTTGAAGAGGACAAGCTGTAGTGACTGTGATTTGTTACACTAATGAAAGTGAGGACACATTATTGTCCTGCGTCTCAAACACACATGCACACAGACGGCCTTTTCTCACTCTATGTCTCTCTTTCTCTCTCTCTCTCTCACACACACACGCACACACATCCATTCGTCTTCATGGACCACTTAGTTTTGTAGTGGCTAAGAGCTTGAACAAATTGAGAAATGATTGGAATTGAAAGATGAGTAATGGTGATTCCAGCGCAGTGCCTTCTCAATATGGAGATGATGAGATTTGATTCTTTGAGGTCAGGTATATCATCCAAGTCGAGTCGCTGCCCCATCTACCACTGAAAGAGATGGGAGGCCATTCCGCTCTCACGTACAGGCTTTTGATACAGCCAATTGCTGCTGACATAAAGATAAACAGTATAGGGGTTTATATTTACCGGTGTTATTACCAATTTTCATTGCCACTTCAACAATTACAGGTCAAATTGTGTATCTTCAAAACAGCACGGGGATATGTTGAAGGAGTGTGTATCATCCTGCCTTATACAGGACGTCTCTCTCTACTGTCTCCTCTCTGCTCATGTCAGTGTGACTGAATCAACACAGAGGGACTAAATGAGGTCAGTGACGCTCCCCCATCCATTCCCTTCACTGCTGTCTGCTCATCATGGTCAGCTATTATTTCACCATTACCATGCCATTAGCCTAGTTTTGCCACATACAGCATTGCAAACTGCCAAATATACTGACTAGCAAATGGCAGCTCTGGCTTCACTGGCACTCGGTGAAATGAGTGAAATAAGGGGGAAGGAAGGAAGGAGGGGAAATGGCATCTGGTTGTGAATCTAAATGCGGCAGAGCAGGCTATGGTATAGTTTACTACACTAGTTAAGACAATTGTATTTGCACAAAGATCCATATTAACAACTACAATTATTACAACTATTATGTCTGTTGTAAATAACTTGCTCAACAAAATGACCATGTACTGAACTGTACATAGGGCTTGATGCAGGGACAATGTACTGTTTCCTCACAACTGAAAGATTGAAAAACAAAAACTGCAGAGGCACAAAAGTTCTAATAGAAGAAGGGAAAATAACAGTATAGTTCAGCACCTTCTCATCCCCAGCAGTCTACTGATAATCCTCAAATTATATGCACTGCTGCTTTTAGACCCTTTGACGAAAGTGAAGCGTGCTAGCTCTACTGTAGCTGTCTTAAGATGTCTGGGGGGGGGGCCGGGGGACTCCACAAGTAGCAGTGACTTGTGCCGGCCTAAACCATGGAACGTCCAATCAGGATGGATGTGTGTTTACTCCCACCTTCTGTTCATGAGAGCACAACGTAGTCGAACAATAAAATCCAAATCATTTTCTTGTGGCCTTGTATGTGTCATACACGGCTGAACAAGTGTGTGTTGCCTACTCATTTTGAATTTCTTTGAATTTATTTTGGTTAGAATGGTTTAGTGTTGTACTGACGGCGACAAACAGGGTCTCTGCTCGCGTTGTCTTCGATTGTCTCCGTCATTCTCTGAAAAAATCAGTTATCAATCAATTCAATAGAGATGTGATGAAGCAATTTGGAAAACCTTTATCAGAAATCAGCAACAATACGCTCTGTTGCCTTTTGACTTGCCCATGATTTGATACGAGTGCATATTATCAACATAACAGTAAAACACCATGCCAGTCCCAGATCCAGATTGTTACCATAGCAACAACTGATAAAGCGATGAGGAGGAGAAAGTGGTGGGTTCCAAAAGTGTCAGGCAACAACTATTCAAGAGAAACAACAACACACACTGTCAAGCAACTATTTGAAATGTTCACCTGGAAACTGTCAAACAATAACACTTGCCAGTCGATCTGCCGCCAGACTACCAGTACTGAGTAAAAAACTTTGTGGTGCAGTACCTTCTAGTATATTTTAAGTATGGCATGTTGTTTTCTGTCGGTTGCTGTCTGGTGATAACAGACTGACGTACCTTAACCAAGCAACCGACATGAGAAGGTGTATATCAGTGAATCATGTGGGAACTGCATGCAAGTCTGTTCCACATCCATTTGTAGAGAGGGAACGGGAGGTAATTACTTAGAGACCTTAACAGGAGTAGTGGGTCTGAAAAAGATCCCTTCCCTAGGCAGGTGTTTTAATAGGAGGATGGGGGATTGCGTGACACCATCCCTCCCTTGAGACCCGAGCAGCTCTCCCAGGTAACGCTTTCACCTGCAGCATCATATTGTCAACTAATGAAGCACGCTATTGTGCATACACACAACTCCAGCAGCAAAATGCACTAAAAACATACATGAAAGGAGCCATTTGCTTTTCTTTCTCAAAAACATAGAAATTCAGACTTTGGGCATGGCGGCCTCTCTTCTCCCGTTTTACACGATTAATACGGTAGGAAGCCGGAGTTGAAACTACAATTAAAGGTATCCTCCATCACAAGAAGAACCCCTCTTCTGGTAGTCGGTTAAAGGAGGGCCAAGGGGAGCGGCGCTCCACCAGAGAAGTCATTATTTCTCCACCATCCTCCCTGCTCTATGGAATACATTAACTTCACAGTGTCTCTGTCTTAGCCAGAGAGCCTTCATTGCTTGTTTTTTTAAAGGGATGCGTGCAATTAGAAGGAGGGAAAGGAGAAACTGCTAGGAATAGTCCCCAACCCCCACACAGAGATTGAGTGCCAGCACAAAACAAGCTCAGTGGGCCCCTCGGGGTCCCCGCCTGAGAGCGAGGAGAGGCTCTGATAGTTACTGTCACCGCTGCTTATTCACTACAAAAAGGGAAAGAAAACAACTGCAAAGAATCCATCTCACCAAGTAAATGGCCTTCTAAAAATGTGCAGATGGATTTCCAATAACTGTACAGAGAGAGAGACATCTGCCCTTGTTTGTGTGGAAAAACAAATGATACTTCCTCTGTGGGGTAAAACTCCTAAAATACCTTGACATCACAGGATCAGAGTGAAATGTACTCTCCATTAGTATCCGGCGCTGAAATGATGCGGACATTACATGGTGAAACGTATTAGCATGTTTAACGACTAGAGAAGACACAGTACACCCACATCCAATAAACTTCCTTCCAATTCTTCTTCTGTATGGATTACCCCTCCACACTTCCCAACCAGGGATCATTACATCCATAATTCCCTGGTTTGCATAATGTCATTGTGAATATTTCCCTGGGTTTAGCGTTCAGCTACAACGCAATCAATTATATAGAGATGCTTAGCCATGGCACGCTATCACGCGGAGACGTGTGGGATACAAGTCGTCTCATGAATACTCTTCACCTTAGAAAAATTGTAGAGAATCATCATAACTGGGGAAACAGCAGCAACATTATTATGGATCCAGCCCCCCTTCCATCTGTGCTATAGTAATGAGCCTGAGGAAAGTGATTGTCGTACATTTGATGGTTCACTGACTTTACAGTCATTGTCTTTATATGTGATAGAAAGGGGAGGTGGGGGAGGGACCATAATTCCTTTGAGATGCATTTAAATCATAGTCTCCACGTATTACTTAGAAAATTCCCTCTTGAGAGTGTGAGCTGAGATGGCGTCCTTCAAGCCCTGCTGGGTTTCCTGTCATCGTGAAATGGGAGCAGGAGATTAGAGGAGTGAGGGACGAGGAGGATGGAGAAGGAGAGAGGGGGTGGAGGGTGGTGGGGGTAAATACTGAAATCTGGTCTAATCCCGTCTCATACAGTTAAAGATACACTCCTCCTAAGACGTTTCTGCTCGGAGCTGAGGTAGTGGAAAGAAACGTGGCGAACGCCATAGGGAATCAACCTTATGAAACATTGATCGGAACGTATGCATCGCGTGACGACCACGTCAACAAACTGTTCTGTACAAACACAAATAGTAGGAATCGATGCCCTGAGGCAAAATGCAGCGTTATCACTGACTTTTTAAAATATGAGAATAAAAATACTCCATGATGTTATACTGTAGTAGGGACGGGTAACACTCAATACACTCCCAATACAATATTATAACAAATGATATTATTGTTATCCTCGGTACTACAGCGTGATCCACTAAGGGTATATATAAGGTTTTCACAGGTGACTAGCTGAGTGCTGCTGCTCTAACAGCTCATTGTGTTTCACGGCGTGCTGTACAACACGCCCATTCCAATCATTAGAAAGGAGACGACACACGCTTGGAAGAAATACTGTGTGGATTTGTATCATAACTATTGCAATTTAAAACTGCAATATATCGCGATTTATTAACATTAAATCAATAATTTCAATAACGCCTCTGACAATCAATTACACCTTGGAGAATTACTACAAATACTAGATGGAAGCCTTTTTAAATACTCTAATGGCCAGTTGGCCATTTTCAAGAACATTATTTGATCTTTATGTGGTGCTTCATTTATAACTGCTAGGTGTGGAAATGTACTGATGCAACCATCAGTATATTATGCTACACTTCCACTCCAAGTTATTACTGTAATTAACATTTGCTGGTAAATGACAGTGATCTCGGCTTCTCCAACAATCGCCTGCACAGGTGAGAGGTAATCAGCCCTGTTGTTGTCAGGCAGAATAGCCAAGGGACACTCAACTTTGGTTCAGTGTAGTCTGTAAAAAGGAGGAGAAACCCTTACAACTCCTTATCCCCTATCTTACATAACTAGATGATAAAAGAATCAGCGCATAACCTTCTTCTTTCCTCTGTCTCTTTAAAACTCCCCTTTTCTCACACTTCTCCTCTCATTTTCTCATGACATGCAATGTTTCACAAAGCCCCCAGATTAATGTGCAGAAATAAATAAATAAGAGGAAGCATTCAGAGTGGCTGCTGATGCAAGAGAAGAGGGGATTCTCACAGCCCACTGCCCCTGCTGTAACAACATGCCTTATCAACATTTTCCCCTTGTAAGTGCTGGAGTCACTGCACACATGGAAAACTACGCATCTGCTCATAAGCTGCATGACCTCCCTCCCTCTTCTTACGCCATATGGGACTCTCTCACCTTCCCAGTCGGTTCGTAACCTCTCAACTTCATCACCAATTCACAGCGATCCTGCAGCCCAACAGAGGCTAAGACCTTCTTCTTAACAAGAGACCATGTTTTTTTCCCCAAGCTATGACCTATGATCTCAGTAAGCAAACTTGTGTTTTGCGTATTGGATCTCACGGGAGAAGGGGCGATGAAGTAATGTTAGGCGCGCGCACGTGTTTCAGCGTGCGCACATGCTGCAGCTTCCTAGTCAGAGTGCAGTGCACCAGCTGCAACCTACATCCAGGACTCTACTGTAGTCAATCACCCTGGCTGGCTTGACCCTCAATCTCATGGGATGAGATCAGTAGGCCTGAGAGGAAGTTAATTGCATGTTGGATAAAATGAATAGTGGTGTGGATCCTTTGAGCAAATGTGAGTGATGTATGGATATGGATATAAGCCCTGAAAGCCCCAAAGCCCTGTCTGTGCCATTTAATTTTCAAAAGAATAAATGATAAGCCATGCTAGTACCTGTGAGTGCGTCAAGCCCTATCTCAGTAAATCATTGGGGAAGATATTTTCAAAAGATCACAACCTATTCTGCCTGTGTTGGCACTCATTTGTCTCAGAAGAAAGTCATACCTCGCTTATCTGTGCATTTATCACGATAATTGTCAGTACAGATACAGTTCTTTTCAATCCCACAATACGTTTTTTTCTTCAAAACATGAAATATTAGAAATGAAGATATGGCCATATGTAATACAATCTGTACAACCAAGCAAAACAAAGTCTAGCAGCTTTTTCTAGCCGTGTTTGGGTGCATGGTGCAGATGGAGTGGAGCCCAGAAAGCCGCAGAGAACGTGTGGATCAAAGTAGAGGATC